>JAEIFV010000378.1:0-295420 GCA_018904265.1 Lordiphosa collinella
AGGCACTTTATATCCTCATTGGCCTCACGTATGAGGTGAGGCAGTATAGGATGCTTTCGTAGAGTTTCTGTGAAGCAAAAATTTTAGATAAGTTTTAATTAAGTCTTACCATACTTACCAGCTAGTACTTGTTCTAGATACGTCATTTGAGCTATGGCCTCATAGGTTAATTCCTGACTATTCAGCTCTTTCAAAACCCTCCTCAATTTCCTCCCTTAGCTGTTGCTGCACTTATGGCTGTAAGGCCAATTCGTATAGACAAAAAGCCATGGTACTCGAGGAGGTTTCAAAGCCAGCTATAAAGAACACAAAAGCCTGGGCTGCCATTTGTTCTAGTGTCAGTCCTTGTGAGAGGTTTATTCCCTTGACATTTTGGTCTGCGTCGTCGTTTTCGGCCTTCAACTCGATCAGTTGATCTATGAAATCATTTCGTTTGATTTTATTCTTGATTCGATGTTCCACTGTTTTCTTCACGGTCTGCATAAAGAATTCGGACAAATCATCGGGTAGCAATTTCATACGCAGTTTCCTGGCCCATTTGGCATTGGTGAAGATAAAAGCTTGTACAAGCTGATGATGACGAGGCTTCTCAAAGATCATGCGTCCTTTGAGACGAAATTCTGCCTGGGGATCACTCAGAGAGTTGCACTCCAAGCCGAATGCGCAGCTTCCTATCACATCTGTGGTATAGCGGGCACACAATTCCTTGATCTCCACATCGCCCTCATCTACGGCTGCTGCCTTAACAGTCGCCTCCATGGTAGAGGCCAGTCGACGACCCACCTCGACGACTATACCAAACATATGTTTGATTTTGCCCGAACTGAAGACTGGGGTTAGCTTATTTCTCATAGAACGCCATTCCTCGCCCTCCAGGGTCAAAAGGTGTCCGGTGAGTGGATCATCTCTTACATTATTGAAAATGCCGCGATTGTGGAAGACGGCAAAGTCCTTGATAAGTACCTGTCTAATCAAATCCAAATCGATAATGAATGCAGCCGGCTTGAAGAACATAAACATGCCAGCAAACGGCGTCTGTCCCTTGAATCGTTTGTAGATACGCTGGTTGATATCACGAAAATGCAACGAACCACTAATTCCCTTCATATTACCAATAACGGGTAAGGGACGCTCGTGCGGTACTCCCAGACGTTCCCAGTAGCTATACGTGTTCCGATAGTAGCTATAGGCTAGAGCCAAAACCACGCCCAGTAGGGCAAATGTAAGCCAAAACATGATCGATTTAACAGTCAATTGCGCACTGAACTGAAGTCTCAACGAAAACAGATTGTTATAGGGGGAAAGCTCTTGTATGAGCTTTTTAGAAGTTCTCTCCGAGAGTGGGCAAATATATGATTAAATGCCAGTAATCATGATACAACAAGCAAGGTTCATACAGAGCTCTCATCAAAGTACTCAAAAAGTAAGCAAAACGTTTGTGCATTGCGTACTCTTGGTGCAAAAGCAAAAGATCAGTACTCAAATAAAAGCTCACCGCCGTTGACTTATCGAGATAGAGGAGCTTGTATCGAGGAAAAAGTTTCTTCCGTTTAGTTGATACTGCTACCACCAACTGCAATTGTATATCGATTGACTTCTTTTCGATATGCGCATCTTGTTTCATTTTGCGCACTTAATTTAAAACAGAGTTTTTAATAGGCGATAAATAATCTGACACAAACTAAACGAGAAAGCAAAGCTAGCTTCGTCTGTGCCGAAGTTTAAATACACTTGAATCTTTAGTGACCACTGACTTAATTTTGCCGTTCAAATATGGTTTTAGTCAATTCAACATGCTTTTTAATTAATTTTAATATGAAATAGGCATAGTTAAATTAAATATGTTTGTTATATTGTTAGATTGCAAGCCAATTTTATCGAAAAATTTAATTCCCGAGGTCTTTACTGTTCGACAAAGATCACTAACACTGGTTTATCGATAAGAATAAAACTTATAATTTTTTATACCCTTGCTGAGGGTATTATAAAATTGTGCGGATGTTTGTAACGCATTGAAGGAAGCATCTCCGACCACATAAAGTATATATATTCTTGATCAGCATGACGAGCTAAGTTGATTTAGCCTTGTCCGTCTATCCGTCCGTCCGTCTGTCCGTCTGTCTGTTTCTATGCTATCTCCTCCGTCAGTTTTAAAGCTATCCTCACCAAACTTTGCACGAAGTCTTGTGGTACAAATACGCTGCACATTTGTCGGAACCGGCCGGATCGGATGACTATAGCACATAGCTGCCATAGGAACGATCGGTCGAAAAACAAAGTCTTAGGGAGAAAAATTTTTGTTTTTAATGGAAACGCCCCCAAAGTACGTATTTCTTAGTTTACTATCCTTTCCCATGATTTCTCTAAGTTTGGTCGAAATCGGATGACTATAGCATATAGCTGCCATATGAACGATCGGTCGAAAAACTAGTTCTAGTGAGAAAAACTTTTTTGTTTTTAATGAAAACGTCCTTATCATTGGCTTACACTTATTTTATATACTTTTACACAATTCTACAAAGTTTGGTCGAAATCGGATGACTATAGCATATAGCTCCCATAGGAACGATCGGTGGAAAAACTAGGTCGAGTTAGGAAAATTTTGTTTTTTTAATGAAAACGTCCTTTTTTTGGCATATTCGTATTTTTTATACTTTAACACATTTCTACAAAGTTATATAAAAATCGGGTGACTATAGCATATAGCTGCAGTATGAATGATCGGTCGAAAAAGAAGTTCTAGTGAGAAAAACTTTTTTGTTTTAAATGGGATCGCCTCCAAATTAACGCCTCGTAATTAACAGTGTATTATGCTTTTCCAAGATTTCACCAAGTTTGGTCGAAATCAGACATCTATATAGTATAGATCCGATAGAAAAGTAAGGTCCAAAAAAGTAGTCTTAGAAAAACTTTTTGTTTTCAATGGAAGCTGCAAGGGTATACAAAACTTCGGCAGAGCCGAAGTTAACTTTCCCCAATTTTTTTTTCAATGAAACGAACTTTGTCGTTAGCAGAATTCACCTATCTTAATCCTTCAAAAATATGCAAAATTCAGCATGAAGAGCTGAGTCGATTAAGCTTTGTTTGTCCGTCCGTCTGTCTTTTTCTACGCAAACTAGTCCCTCAGTTTTTAAGCTAACAAGCTGAAATTTTGCACAGAGTCATCTTTTAGCTGCAAACATATGTATGATGGTCACTTCTTGTAGCTGCCATACATTTTTGTATACCCTTGCAGAGGGTATTATACAATTGTCCGTATGTTTATAACGCATTGAAGGAAGCATCTCCGACCATATAAAGTATAAACTGTATTCTTGATCCTGACGAGTTGAGTTGATTTAGCCATGTCCGTCTGTCCGTCCGCCAGTTTCTATGCTATCTCCTCCGTTAGTTTTGAAGCTACATATCTTAACAAAAAAGTTTTTACCACTAAGACTAGTTTTTCAACCGATCGTTCCTTTGACAACCATATGCAATAGTTATCCGATGCGGCCGGTTCCGACAAATATGCAGTGTATAGCCTCCAAACTGACTGAGCATATGGCATAGAAACAGAAGGACAGCTCGTCATGCTGATCAAAAATGTATATACTTAATGTGGTCGGAGATGCTTCTTTCTATGTGTTACAAACATCTGGACAATTTTAAAAAACCCGCTGCAAGGGTATAATAACAATCTAATCTCAATATGGAAAACCTTATCTTGATA
Organism: Lordiphosa collinella; assembly: GCA_018904265.1. Taxonomy (NCBI): domain Eukaryota; kingdom Metazoa; phylum Arthropoda; class Insecta; order Diptera; family Drosophilidae; genus Lordiphosa; species Lordiphosa collinella. The sequence goes on from JAEIFV010000378.1 coordinate 3,710, forward strand.
AAGGGGGCAAACTTTTAACTGCCTCAAGACTTTAAAGTTTAAACATACAAATTAGTACAAATATTGAGGTAAATAGAATTTTTCTTGTAGCAAATATAATACGTCACAAAAATCAGAAGTTATTGAGATGGCTCGCTTATTACGTTCTTATTACCTTAAAATAAAAAGAAAAGAAGCCGGGAGCTTAAATTATTTCATGTCAAAACTAGTTTTAAAATCGATTCTAAAGTTCGACTAAAAAGCTAAAACTAAGTTAACGGAAGGGTTATAAATCCTTCTCCAAGTCAACTCCTTCCAATTTTGTTTAAGAAAATGTCGTATTCAACGACTTCTGGCTTCGTTTGGAATGGATTTTAGTAAGAATGTTTTGAATATAAAATAATTTTCTCAGTAGCACGACTTAGTTTACTTGCAAGCTCGCAGATATCAAAGTGAGGCTAATTTATACAAAAAGATAAAGACAGCTTCAAAAACAATACACTATGTTTTTAAAGTGGGATTTCGGTACAACAACATAAGATTGTTCTCATATTCTTACTTCAGGACTGTCATAGTTCAATCAGTTTGAAGTTCTCTACATAACTTGACATACGTTCCAATCAACTTACATCTAAATAAAAAAACAGAAGCTTTAATTAATTTTAATAAAAAATATATTTTTTTTTTTCATAATGTTAAACAGATACTTAAAGAACGAAATAGTTCCGCCTCCCTAGTGGCAAACACACAAGGATCGGCAATGAGCGCAGAGAAGTAGCCAATGAAAACTGGGAACATTTTTGTAAGCCACGTCTGGCCAGCCATAGCCCCTGGGGCGCGAAGTCACTCGCCGACTTACGCCAAATGCTTGCCGAAGTCAATCATCACTGATCTCTCCATTTGGCCGGGTCTGTTGTGAACATATACGGAGAGAGAGCATTAAAAAGCTTGTGATTTCCATCTATTAAATTATTTGCAGAGAATACAGATCTTTAAAACTCTTTGAAACCGGGCCTACGTCTCAGCTCACATTGTCGATCCCTGGTTTACCTAAAATATTTTTACAAACGTTGCACTTTCAGGTATATGCCATGTTTGGGGGTCAATGTAATACCACCATTATCAAAAATCATGGGAATTTCTGTGCGTTTGGATATGCCAAATTTAAAGCGTCTTAGCAGCTCGATTAGTCCAATCTTGGCCTGCATTTTGGCAAAACGCAATCCTATACAGTTCCGTGGTCCATCGCCAAAGGGTAAATATGCAAAAGGATGGCGTTGCTTAATCTGCTCCGGCTCAAATCGACTGGGATCAAACTTTTCGGGCTGAGGATACAATTCAGGATCATTATGAATTGCATGAATGGGGATTATTACAACAGTGTGTTTCTCTATAACCAAATCTGTTTCTGGCACTTTGTAGTCCTCGTTGGCCTCACGTATAAGGCGGGGAAAAATGGAATGTTTACGTAGAGTTTCTGCAAATGAAATCATTTTAGTTAAGTTTCTATTTGGCTTTACAAACTTACCCGCTAGTACTTGTTCTAGATAAGTCATCTGTGATATGGCCTCATAGGTTAACTCCTCGCTATTCAGATCTTTCAAAACTCTTTCAATTTCCTCTCTTAAATGTTGCTGCACCTCCGGCTGCAAGGCCAATTCGTATAGACAAAAAGCCATAGTACTCGAGGAGGTCTCAAAACCGGCTACAAAGAACACAAAAGCCTGGGCTGCTATTTGTTCTATTGTCAGTCCATGTGAAAGATCAATTCCCTTGCCATTTCGGGCTGCCTCTTCGTTCTCGGCCATCAACTCGATCATCTGATCCATAAAATCATTTCGCTTGATCTTATTCTTTTGTCGATACTCCACTGTTTTCTTTACGGCCTGTATAAAGAACTCGGACAAATCATCGGGTGTCGACTTCATTCGCAGTTTCTTACACAATTTGGCATTGGTGGCCATAACCATTTGAACTATCGGAGAATGACGAGGTTTCTCAAGGAACAAGCGTCCTTTAAGTCGAAATTCTGCCTGCGGGTCACTCAGAGAGCTACACTCCAGTCCAAATGCACAGGTTCCTATCACATCTGTGGTATAGCGGGCACACAATTCCTTGATCTCCACATCGCCCTCATCTATAGCTGCTGCTTTAACATTCGCCTCCATGGTAGAGGCCAGTCGACGACCCACGTCTAGAACTATACCAAACATATGCTTGATTTTGCCCGAACTGAAGACTGGAGTGAGCTTATTTCTCATGGCATGCCATTCCTCGCCCTCCAAGGCGACAAGGTGACCAGTAAGTGGATCATCTCTGACATTACTAAATAAGCCACGATTATGAAAGACGGGAAAGTCCTTGATTAACAACTGTTTAATCAAATCCAAATCCATAATTAAGACAGCCGGTTGGAAGAACATAAACATGCCAGCAAATGGTGTCTTTCCCTTGAATCGTCGGTAGATACGCTGATTGATATCACGAAAGTGCAACGAACTGCCAAATCCCTTCATATTTCCAATGAGTGGTAAAGGACGCTCGTGCGGTACTCCCCGACGTTCCCAGTAGCTATGCGAGTTTCGATAGTATCTATTGGCTAGAGCCAAAACTACGCCCAGTAGGGCAAATGTAAGCCAGAACATGATCAATTCAACAGTCAATTGAGCACTGAACTGAAGTCCCAACGAAAACATATTCTTATAGGGGGAAAGCTCTCGTAGGAGCTTTTTAGAAGTTCTCTCCAAGAGTCGGCAAATTTATGATTATAATATCAGTAATCATAAAAAAATATGTAAGTATAAGATGGTAACTAAAAAATGCTCTAATGTTTTCGTACTTTCACCATTGCTTTTGTTTTAAATCAGAGACCGCCACGTAGCAACCAACTGGTGGTTTCACATACAGAATAAACAGAAAATGCGTCGCTGCGCTGCGTGATAGGCTCTTGTGTAGCTGTCGTTGCTACTGAAATTTAGACCAGCCCAGTCGGACTTGACTGCATGCCAGAAGCACATCTCGTATACAACTTTTGCCACTAAGAACTAGTTGCAAAAGCCTGCAATCTTCCTTTCGCTTTTGTACAGGAGCGAAACGCAGCAGGAACTGTTCTACTATAAAGGACGTTCGCATGTGTTGTTGTTGGTTCAACTTCGTAAAAACGCTCGGCTCTCTCTGTTCTATGCTGCATGCGTGCAATTTGAAGGGACGTTTGCATGTTGTGCAGATTTCTTCGCTTCTACAGTTGATAGTGCATTTTTCCTTTCAAAAAGAAGTGTGCCAGAAGGCATTCTTTTGGGAACCACGTTCCGCCAAAACCGACTGGGAAAATGAATCAGTTTTTGCACTGCTCTCACACACACAAATGCAAAAATGTGATTGAATTTTTTTCAGGCCCCAGCTTTAAATTTAAAATTCGAAAGTATGTACACTTTAGTTTAAAATTAAAAATTCTATGAAAATTTGTTTACTATACTTTTTCTATAGCCCAATTTACAAGACCTGATCGCTTAGCTGAGTTTTCGCCCTTTTTGAGTGTCAAAAACTCAGCTGAGCAACTCAGTTCAGTGATCAGGTCGTGTAAATTGGGCTTTACCAACCTAAACTCAATTTATTTTGTTATTAATCCTTAGCTAAATTATGTTAGATTTGGTTCTGCAAAACTACAAGTTATATAAAAATGTATGAACTTTTTACTTACTCATCCCCCCTAAGGCACCGGCCTGGACTGCGACACGCCGTCGCCACTGCTAAATACTACTATGAATATATTTCGGCATATCGCTTAAGTGAGACCGCCAAATTTGAATACACCAGGAATTAGTAAAATTAGTTATGAAATTTACCGGTTTTACTAAAAGTTTTCTCCCTAAGTGTACTTCTTTAACCGTCGGGCCGTCTACGACGGGCCTAAGTTATATTTTGGTTATGGTTATATGATAGGAAACTGATATAGGTTGCTTGTCCCTTTCCTCTTTAGTTAGGGCAATATAAATGCCTTTATCGAAACGAAATTGCGCTTCAGTTGGATATTTTCGTTTATGTACAGAAAGCTGCTTACACTGGGAACAAGTTTGGCTATCTAGTTTTAAGTCTATATAATAATTATTTTAAATGCGATGTTAACAATTTAGAATTTAGAGCATTTTGCTTAAAAGCAAGAATAACAATCTAATCTCAACATGGAAAGCATTCTTATCTTGTGAAACAGTGTTTGGATTTTAAACAAATAAGTAAATGTACAGGTAAATATAATTTCTATTGTAGCTAATATAATACGTCACCACCCAGCAAACATTTTTTATCGCGGAAAATATCGCTTAACTCTAGCTATATCGCACTCGAACTCGGGACCCTCGGAGTGAACACGATTGGAATGCCGTCTCTCACAGTTGCACAATCGCACACGATGGTTGCTACACGGCTAATATACTATTTATATAAAATTTCCTAAAAGTATTCACTTATTTATTTTTGGCGTATCTTATAGATTACTCCACTTCTAATATTCAAGTTTTTATTCCGTCGACACTAAATATTATACGGGTAGCTGAAATACAAGTCTGCTTATTGATGTATCGCCAATTTCCCGATTGGATGATAAAAATGCGATACCTTTGTTTGTTTAAATCGCCAAACTATCCCCAAATTCTCTCCTCAAACTATCGCCAAACTCTCCCTTTGACGAGAGAGATAAGTAACACGACAAAATGTTTGCAGGGCAAAATCAAATGTTATTGATATTAATAGGGGTACGCAAAGCTACAAATGTGAATGTGTTAGAGAGCTTGCTTGCATACTTTGCACAAAAGTTAGCTAAACTCAATATAAACAGAAAAGAAGTTACAATTATTTGGGATCAAAATGAGTTTTAAAGTCGATTCTTGATTGGATCCGAATGTGGGATCAAGTCGATATCGAATAACAAGCCAAAATTAATTCTTAGTGTTTTTGAATATTGACAATTTCCAGCTTAGGTTAAGCTTAATGAAGCTATAGACCGAATCGAGGCAAGAATACCGGTCAAAAATCCTTTCAGTTCTCAATCCCTTTCTACTTGGTTTAAGAAACTGCGGTATCGACCTAAACCTAATATATTTTGGGATGGACTTAAAAACGAAAATTTTAAACACATTTCAACAACTTAGTTTACTGGCAAGCTTGCATACATTAGAGTGATGCCTATATATGGGCATTTCCACAGAAAAGTCCACCGAGACCAAAAAATTAAAAGTGTTGAAAATCACTATTTTTTATCATATTTTCATAAGGAAACAATCAAAATTAGCTGATGTTATCCAATCTAACAATTATTCAATACCCATTTCGAGATTTTCCTAAGCAAAATCGGCCAAGCCTCATTTCAATAATGAAAGTGAAGCCATAACAAACTATGCGATTGCAATTAACTGTAACATTTTGCTTTACATTACGAGAAAATCGAGAGCGTAAGTTAAAGTCGGTCCTGCCCGACTTCGATATACCCGTTACTCAGGGCAATTAGTGTTTAATAGCCTTTCCCTATATTAATTAACAGAGCATTAACATTAATGTGACGATTTTCACATTATGTGAGCAAAACGTGCATGTAGCGCCAAAAAGTATGGAACGTTTTTTATTACCTTTATAGCTCTGCCATTTATTATCCGATCTTTATGAAACTTTCAGAGACTGTAGATATTGGGCACACACACTTCACTGCAAAATATGAGCTTGATAGGGAGGGGGCGTGGCCAAAATTTGAAACAAACTTGATCTGCATAAAGACAATAGGAGTCCACATACAACATTTGGTGGCTCCAGACGACAGACGATCAGATGGATGATCAGATGGACGATCAGATGGACGGACGGTCATATATATTTTATAGGGTCGGAGATTCTTTCTTCTGCCTGTTACATTCTTTTGCATGAACTTAACTAATATACTCTGTGTACCTCTGGTACAGAGTATTGAAAATAATTTATTTTGACTTTAATTCTTCTTTAAATACGTAAGACGGTCCCGTTCGTCATCACGGAAATACCCATACACAAAAGATTCAGAAAGTTACAACAAAGTGGGAACTCAGTTAAACACTAGAAGATTGTCTTTATATTCAAATGGTTCACTTACTTTAGGACTGTCATAACTAGACAGCGGATTTTGCATATTTTCAAACCGATTTTAGTCCTAGAACGCCAAAATAAAGGTGCACTACACTATACGTTGTCCTGACTCTGTACAAAACGACTAAAATTATCATTTAATAAGTTGAACCGTCAGAAAAGTCCCAATTAGTTTTAATAAAAAATATTTATCCTCTAAAGTTAAGGCACGAAATAGTTCAGTCTCCCTCAAGGTAAACACGTTAAGTATAGAACATGGATCGGCAATGTGAGCAGAGTAGTAGCCACTGTCAACTGAGAATATTTAAAAGCTTTAAAAAAGTTGTGTTTGTTTGTATTAAATTGTTGCTGAGAATATAGAGCTTTAAAGATTATCTGCCAACGTCTCTGCTCAATATTGCCGACTCAGCATACTGGCGACACCTGGTTTTGCACAAAATTCTTATACCAAACTTAAAATATTTTTACAAACGTTCCACTTTCAGGTGTATGCCATGTTTGGGGGACAATGGAAACTTACGATTGTCCAAAATCAATGGAATTTCTGTGCGTTTTGATATGCCAAACTTAAAGTGTCTTAGCAACTCGATTAAGCCAATCTTGGCCTGCATTTTGGCAAAACGCAAACCTATACAGTTCCGTGGTCCATCGCCAAAGGGTAAATAGGCAAACGGATGGCGTAGCTTAATCTGCTCCGGTTCAAAGCGACTAGGATCAAACTTTTCAGGTTGTGGATACAATTCAGGATCATGATGTATGGCATGAACAGGGATTATTAGAGCAGTGTGCTTCTCTATAACCAAGTCTGTTTCTGGCACTTTATAGTCCTCGTTGGCCTCACGTATGAGGCGAGGAAATATGGGATGCTTACGTAGAGTTTCTGGAAATGAAATCATTTTAGTTTATGTTCAGCTTAGCTTCACAAACTCACCTGCTAGTACTTGTTCTAGATAAGTCATCTGAGCTATGGCCTCATAGGTTAACTCCTCGCTATTCAGCTCTTTCAGAACTCTTTCAACTTCCTCTCTTAAATGTTGCTGCACTTGCGGCTGCAAGGCCAATTCATATAGACAAATAGCCATGGTACTGGAAGAGGTCTCAAAACCGGCTACAAAGAACACTAAAGCCTGAGCAGCCATCTGTTCCATGGTGAGTCCTTGTGAAAGATCAATGCCCTTGCCATTTTGGGCTGCCTCTTCGTTATCGGCCTTCAACTCGATCAGCTGATCGATGAAATCATTTCGCTTGATTTTACTCTTAAGTCGATGTTCCACTGTTTTCTTCACGGTCTGCATAAAGAATTCCGACAAATCATCGGGTATCGATTTCATGCGCAATTTCCTGGCCCATTTGGCGTTGGTGGCCATAACCAATTGAACTAACGGAGAATGACGAGGTTTCTCAAGGAGCATGCGTCCTTTGAGACGAAATTCTGCCTGGGGATCATTTAAAGAGTTACACTCCAAGCCAAATGCGCAGCTTCCTATCACATCTGTGGTGTAGCGGGCACACAATTCCTTGATCTCCACATCGCCTTCATCTACGGCTGCTGCCTTAACCGTCGCCTCCATGGTAGAGGCCAGTCGACGACTCACCTCAAAGATAATACCAATCATATGTTTGATTTTGCCCGAACTGAAGACTGGGGTGAGCTTATTTCTCATGGAACGCCACTCCTCGCCCTGCAGGGCAACAAGGTGACCAGTGAGTGGATCATCTCTTACATTATTAAATAAGACACGATTATGAAAGACGGCAAAGTCCTTAATTAGAACATGTCTTATCAAATCCAAATCCATAATTAATGCAGCCGGCTTGAAGAACATAAACATGCCCGCAAAGGGTGTGTTTCCCTTGAATCGTTGGTAGATACGCCGCAGAATATCCCGAATGTGCAACGAACTGCCAATTCCCTTCATATTGCCAATGAGGGGTAGGGGACGCTCGTGCGGTACTCCGCGACGTTCCCAGTAGCTATACGTGTTACGATAGTAGCTATAGGCTAGAGCCAAGACCACGCCCAGTAGAGCAAATGTAAGCAAAAACATGATCATTTCAACAATCAATTGAGCACTGAACTGAAATCCGAACGGAAACAGATTGTTATAGTAAGAAAGCTTTCGGATTAGCCATTTAAAAGTTCTCTCTTATGCATTTTGTTTAAAAATAAGAGTAACAATCTTATCTCAATTTGGCAAGTGTTTTATCTGGAGGGAGTGACACTTATAAGTTTCTTTAAATTGTGCACTAACGTTTTGATAGGAGCTTTTGAGATATTAATATTAGTTCGTCTTTTTGATCTAAAGCTGCCTTCAACTGCGACAAATATTGACCTAGGTCTATAAAACTGTGCGTTTTGGTTTTCTTAGATATAACCTTTTCAGTGCTCTTGGTAGGTATCTCATCCCAAATATAGAATAATATAACCTGCCCTTGATATAACCGAGCTCTTTAGCATTAGAAACTTAAAACCAAGCGGAGAAGCTTATTTCACAAATGCCGTCTATCAAATCTTCATGATAATCCCATTATTGTATCTGTACCCTCCTTAACCCCCGATTGTCTTCAAATTACTCTGAGCCTTTTGAAAAATAGAGAGAATTTCGCGACATTTTGAACCATTCTTTATCACAATCCATACTTCTATAAGAATTTTGCTGTCTTCGTGGCTCTCTGGAACCCTTGCCCCCCCACCCCCCCCACAAACCCCCATGCGATTTGTATAGCAAATGCCTGTCTTCGAACTCCCTGCCCGACGCTTCCGTGATTGCCTCACTTTTTTACTCGGAAGTATCAGCATTCCAGCTAATGCGATGTGATCAGCAAAACGCTGCCGTCGATTACTCGCCTGTTTTCGTTTTCTTGGAATATTTTAGAAAATCACAAGCTAAGAATGTTTGAAGTGTATTTTTTTGAAACCTTTTGCGTTTAGAGCGATTCCGTTCGATCAACGCCTCCTTTGCTCATATGAAATATAACAATTTTTGTTAATTTCGCGGTTTTGCGGAAAGTTAAATAGCCCACTTAAGTTAATAGCCCACTTAAGTTAATAGCCTACTTAATATTGCGTTATTGCGGAACAAACTGTATGCTTTCACATCTAAATATATAAAACAAAGTGGGGTTAGTTACACCATTTATAACTCAATAACAGCTGGACGGATTTTCATGATCTTTGATTTGTTGGATTTGTATCCGCCCCGCATAAGAGAATATATACTAATTAATGTTTAAATGGTCCAAAAAAACTGTGAAATTTGACAATTTGTCATGAGTTTATATTGTTAGGAAGATTTGATAGATGGCAATAGTAGACGAGTAAAAAGAATGCAAAGGTCAATCGGTCCAAAAAAATTATCATGAAGATTTAATAGTTGGCATTTGTCGACGGGTAAACAGGATGTGTCGGCCAACCAGATAGACAGACACACAATTACACAAATCAAAAGAATGTACCCCTGTAAAACCTCCAACAGTTAGAAGTCTTGGCGATGAGAATTAGGGCTTATTTATCTTAGATGCTCCCGGTGGATTTGGGAAGACATACTTTATGTCATTAATTTTGGCCACTGTTCGTTCTATATCCAAAATTGCGGTAGCAGTGGCTTCTTGTGGAATAGAGGCCAAATTGTTAGAAGGATGCCGTTCAGCTCATCAAACTTTTAAACAACCGACATGAAAAATTGCGAAACACTCCACAGTGGACGAAGTTTTGGACGTATTAGGGACGAGTGCACAATCGCGCACAAACGTGCATTGAAAGCACTCTGCGCAATGACTCGACATGCTTAGGACGCTGAATGATTTTACTATCTGGCTATTTCAGCCAAGCACTGGGCTTATATCGCACGCTCTTGGCGGCCAATTGACCTGCCCCAAACGTGAAAATAACTGTTCACCGAACTCGCCTCGCAATTGGGCCATTGATTCGCTTGCTGTGTGGCATTTAGCACCGTCTTGTTGAAACCACATGTCAGCCAAGTTCAGCTCTTCCATTTTGGGCAAAACAAAGTTTGTAATCATCGCACGGTAGCGCTCTTAAAATGTTTTATACCCAAATCCTTCCGCAAAATGTTCCTCTTAGTGGAGTAACAGATTCCCAATTGCTGCAAACGGCGCCGAATCGATAATATACGGTCATTAATAACACTGGCGGATACAGCTGCGATATTTTCCTCTGTCCGCACTCTAAGTATGCGTGTTGGTGGTTAAATGTCCGATACTGTAAATTTGGTGCGATATTTAGTCACAAGATTCCGAATAGACGCCTCAGAAGGTCTCCCAAGCTGACTATAAAATGGAAGAAGAGCACGATGCACTTTCTTAATCGAGTATAAATTTTGATAATAAAATTCAATAATTTGCAAGCGTTGTTCGTTTGTAAGTCGATTCTTGGTTAAATTATAGACCAAACTGAATAAGTTTGACAGTAACATGTGACACGAAAACAGCTGAGCTGCCAAAAACAGTGTTGCCAAAAAGAAAGTTGCGAAGTTGCGAATATCTAGAATAGAATCGATATTATATATCGACATTTTCTTTAAATCAGTTTGTTAAGTACATTTTCCGGGTAGTGGAAAAGCTTATCATCCCAACAACCCACACTGAAATCTTATATAGGAACATAAGGACCACAATGCCTATTTTGAAGCCCGAATGGGGAAATTTTAGGCCAGATTTAAGAAAAAACAGCAGGCAATCTTTTACAATTGCTTCGCTTCGAAGAGAAAACAACATTAAATCCATTCCGTAGCGGCAGAGACGACTGCAAAAATATATACATGCAGTGTATGTCGCCAATAAGGGTGTTTTTTCGGTTGTTATTGTTGGACTGCTCCCAAAATCAACCTTCGTGCCCACCGCTGCTTTAAGCCAATCATGGGCCTTTTTTGTGAGCTCATTCGTATAAAATATAAAATACAGAATTGACGTTACTGCCCCAAAGGGCCAAGACGAGATTCTCTGAATCTCTTGGCTGGTGTGCTTCCAATTTTTCGCACAAAAGAAAGGGACCTACAGTTTAACGCTGAATCTGAACGGCAAAGCTGGAGTAGCTTTTTCATGGCTAGTTACTTTACAGCTGGCGCCAACAACTGGTGAAGGTGTCCGGTTGTGTAAGTTTCCACAGACCAGAATAGACCCAGCGTTTGCTCAGTCCCTCTTCTCTGCCAACGTTTTATTACCAACTAATTGTTTTTAAGTCCGAAAGTCGAAGTCGAATGTCTGATAAGGATCAGCTCGACAGCGCATAAAGATCACGAACTTAAACCTACGAGCACATACCCCTTCTTGCCATAAGCAGCGCCTTCATACCGAGTTGAATGTGCACCAAAAGAAAGCAACGGCTGCGGCAATGTAGCTAATTTGCATCTTCACTGAACTACTCACGTTAAATTAAACAGTCGATAAAGGCCAGTTTTTTTAATCAGTTTTTACCATTTATTGTCCCCTTTGGCCACGTTAAATGAATAACAGGGTCAACGGGGTTACATCGACTCCAATGTCAGTCGTTTGCAATCCCCAAATCATTAAATTTAATTAAAAATTGACCCACTGTTCAGCAAAACGAAATACGTTTTAATCGATACTTTGATGACCGATAATTCGATAACGATAAATTTACAATACTTATCAATGGGGGCGCCAGTGGGCTTTCAAAATGTGGCGGCAAAGTTCAAGACAATTTTCAAAGTAGCAAGTTTTAGCCATTTAAGAAGATCTTCAAAAAAGATACAAGTCTGAAAAAATATTAAAAAACTATTATTTAAACATAGTCTATGCTATGTCAACTTACAAACATCCATGACTAACCAATTCAATTTCATAGCTGCTCCACAGCATTGAGTCATTCATGGGAAAAAGCTTTCAAGCATTCAGCTTTCAACCGTTACACAAAAAAGCTTTATTTAAAACTACTAAAACTAAATCTTTTAGTAATTAGTCTATTTTCAGCGAGTTATTTGAAGGACACAAAGGATTAACAACAAATGAGACCGGCGACTGATTAAAGGCTTTGCGGCTCGCGGCAATGGGAAGGCGTGCCTCTTGGCGATAACCTGAAACTCAAGGCCGGGGTCAAATCACATAGGATTATCAATACGAAGGAGAAATGCTGACCATGAAAGTGACTAAAGTTTGACGAAGAAGGAGCTGAAAATATTAAACAAAACAAAAAAGTTGCAGCAGCATCCTTAGATACAGCTGTAAAATGGTCTTAAAAATTTTACAGTATAAGAAACCGCTGAAAGTAGCTTATAGTGTGCATTTATAGCCAGTTGTGTGCCCATTAGCTAACCGCGTCCTTGAATGACTCCATAGATGCCACAATTTTCTATTAAAAGCCCGTTAATTCATTGAGTTTTTATTGTCCTGCATCGTAGTGGGTGGGCTATTGTGCGCTTTAACCTGTCCAACTGTTGCTTTGCGGTAAGCGAAGCAACTGTAGGCATTGAGTTTGTGTGTAAAGCCTCAATAAATACCAAATAAATTAATTATTAGGTTTGTCCACCCACGGCAAGTGGATATACATATGTGGATATACTAGATGCGTGCTGAAGTTGAATCTAGTAAATATGCAAGAGTGAAAGCAAACTGAGATAGTTGGAAGGGAAAGTAAAGTTAAAGATTACTTTAAAGCAGGGGCTGGCACGATACTATCCACTGGGCATAGGCAAACTCTCAAAGACAGCGCTGTCGTCACACAGACAGTATAAGTAAGTAAGCAAACACCTTCTTAAGTTAGAAGTTGTGAACATAGAAGAAGATTAGATAAAAATAACCATGGATAAAGTAGACTAATGATGTTTTGGAGTTAGAAAAAACGTCCAGGAAAGTAACTTAATAGAAAAAGTCATCCAGAGAACTAGGAAAGTAAGCAGACGCCTTCTGAAGTAAAAAAAGTTACCAGGCAAGAAGATTAGATGAAAGCGACCGTGAAGCATTTTGTTTGCACTCCAAACAAGAACCAGGAAAGTAAGACAGCGCCTTCTGAGGTAAGATAAAACTACCAGGGATGAGGCTTACATAAAAGTGACCATGGCTAAATAGGTTTGCATTGTAAATTGCGGGACCAGAGGACCATTATTAATTCTAATTTAAAATGGGCCTTCATAAGCATAAAAATGTGACCAGGGATGATACGTGACTATGGAAAGTAAGCAATGACCTTCTGAAATTAGAAAAAGTAACCCAGAAAAATTATTAGATGAAAGCGACCGTAAATCCCGTTGTTTGCATTGCAAACAAGCACCAGGGAAGAAGAACGGTAAGAAATAAGGTGTAAGTAAAAAAGTGACCGTGGCGATAATTGATTTCATTGGTCAGTGTGAACTAGGAAGTAGACAAGTATGAGTTCTTATTTAAAAAGCGCCTTCTGAAGTATAAAAAAATGACCAGGAATAAAAAAAACCATGAAAAGTTATAAAATGCAATCTGAATTTTAAAAAGTGATTAGGGATAAAGCTTATATTTAAGTGACCATGGCTAAATTTGTTTACATTGGAAAATGTGAGCTGGGAATTCAAATTAAAAAGGCGCCTTCTGAAGTATAAAAATGTGACCAGGGATGGAAAGTGACGATGGAAAGGAAACTAATGACTTGAAAGCGAAAAAAAAGTGAATAGGGGTAATAAATATGACCAGGGATAAATTCAGTTTGCATTGCAAAATTGTTACCTGGGAATTAGACAAGCTTCTGAAGTTAGAAAAAGTGACCACGGATCAAGCTTAGATAAAAGTTACCGAGGACCACTTAGTAAGCAATGAAAAATATAGCCTGGAATATAGAAAATTATCATATCTTAAAAGAAAAAGTCATCTGAAGGTAGAAAAAGTGATTAGGTAGTTAAAATGTGCTTAGAAAAAGTGCCAAAAGCTACCAGGGACTACTTTTATTACACCTTAGAACCAGAAAACTGAGATTATAAGTGAGCGCCCAGAAAAAAACAATAAGTTTGTACTTGAATTAAGTACAAATGTATCGATAGTTCGGTAAGTACGAAACTAATTGATCCAAGTACAAAATTCTTGGATCAAGTACGATTTTTTCAATCCCAAAATTCTTATTTTAAATTAAGTTCTTAAGTCAAGCCCGATTAACTCTCAAAATAAGTACAAAGAGATCTTCTCAAATTCCAGTAATTTCTAATGTCAGCCCAAAAACATTACAGAAAGAAAATATGAGAATTTCAAACAAGTACAAATAGTTCTTGGATTGAGTCCATTCGCAAGTTCTCCCAAAACGGGTTCTCTGTATTGAACCAAAGAAGGCTGAAATACATACAAAATACATCTTCAGCGTACATTTTCGTTGATACAGAGTATATTACAGTTGGGCTTGACCGACTTTCTTTCTTTTCTATTTAGAAATCTGTTCTCCACACGTGACAGGTAGGTTTTCTAAATTAACGTTAAGGATTTCAAATGCTGAAACGTATTGTCATCGTCGCTTGTCGTTACCCTTTATAACTATGATTTACGGAATTGCCGCGTGAGTGGTTGATAGTCGTATGGGCTAAGATGCCGGCAATTGTGTCTAAATTCCCGGGGGAAGGTAAGTGAGTTCGAATCCCAGACCAGGTAAGTAAAAAAAATTAAGTTTTAAGTTTTTCAAAAGGAAGACCTTGCCCTCTTTGTGCTCCTTCCTCCCATTCCTCCCCACACTCGCTTGTGTAAATAATATAGTGTAAGTAGGGCTGAGCCCTAAACGTGGGGTGTAGAAAAGCTACATGCCGCATGTAGAAATGCCTGTAGAAAACATACATAAACGTAGTGGGTGGAAAATCCTTGTCAAACGTGTAGAAAAACAAAATCTTCATGTAGTTTTTACATATTACGTTTTCTCTGTGTTCTTAAAAAACTTCCTTATAAAGTGATTTTGCACCCTAAAGAAAGCCTTGCTTCTGAAAATTTGGCATAGCTCATTTCTACTTGCAGGTTGAATGAAAAAAAGGAAGTCCAAAAATGAATAAGCATTTGTCGAACATCAAATTTTAATTATCGAAACGAGTTTTAATTATCTGACGATTCGTGTCATAAACACCAACACGCACACACACACACACAAAAAGAGAACTCTCTCTTCCTTGCTCTCTTCCTGTCGCACACAAATCAACAGTTTGAAAAGCTTTCAAAGAAAAGCTTTCCTTGTGCATGTGTATGCGTGTGCGTGGCAAAGATGCTTCTCGCAGCAGCCACAAGTTGCCTTTTCGATATTTGCAACAGTTGCTGTTGAGTGGCTTCGAAAGTCAGACGTGGCATTCAGGTAGAGCGCTAGCGAGCAATTCACTCGCACGTTATCAGTGGGTCTAGTTGGTAAAACTAGTTCAAGTGCAAGTGACCAAGTTGCTGGCAACAAATGTTGCCAAGATTTAAATTCTGAAACGAAAACATCAACAAATTTAAATGAATAAAATTGTTGGCATCACATTTTTATGGATCATAAATGAAAATCCAGAAAGAATGAAAAAATAAAACGTTTAAATTATAGGGAAATTTTTAATTAAATGCCACATGTGTGCCAAAGGTGTTAAAGCGAAAATCATTAAATGAAAAATTACTCGTAATTCAATTGTGCGCGCACGTATTGAAAAATGCGTTCTAAACAACAACGTGCAAGTCCCCCAACCAATTACCATATGTAATCTGTGCAATGTCTGCGAATGTAACTGAAGCAACAACCTACTACAACAAAGAAAATATGTTGAAAAAATTTCACTTTTCTTATTTACTTTCCCTGCCGCCAAACCAAATTTGATAACCAGAAGTTCAACCCAGTCATAGAAAGGAGCGGGAGCAACCAGCGCAACCACAGCCCTCATAGGCCCCCAGCCCCCCAAGGTGTAAGTAGAACGTGTGCATTTTGATTTTTTGAATCGCTTCAGCCCAAAATTTGCTTTATTTGCATTTCAAAGGCCGCATATACATTTTCTGTGGCTGTGGGCGTTTGCGATTATCTTAACTGATATGGGCGCACGCTGCGTATGATTGATTGATGTCTCTCTGTGTGTGCGTGTGTATGCTATATCCTCGAGTGTATGCCTGTTCCTATAATTATGTTAGCATGGGGCAAATTACATGATGGTACATTGATTTCTGAATACGTGTATTGGTTTGAGGCTTTCAGCTCAGGATTCATCTGTTTGTCTCATTAAATCAAAAGATTACTTTTTTTTTTTTAAAGCAGAGGCAGTCAAGTAAAAATGTGAACAAGAACTACAAAGAAGATTTGCCTTTTAAATTCTTGGAAATTTGAAAGTTTAAAATTTATTAGGGTACTTTGTTTACCAAAGTTGAAAAAAGAAAATGAGAAATGTGTGTCTTTAACTGGGCCTTAAACCTGCACTCGAAGATCTTTTGGTGTTTAGTGAAGCCAGCTACTGAAGAGAAAATAAGTATACGGGCGGATTGAACCAATCATTGATATAATTTGGTAGACATCAGCATCCAATGGTCGGCCAGCGTGAAGGGCGTCAGTAACCTTAAACCAGCGCTGACAGTGTAACTAATTTATTGCAACGTTTCCGTTTATTACGAATGCTTTTTTCAAGCAGGTGTCGCCTTCGTTCCATTTGCTTTACATTCTTAATTTGCTGTGTGTATAAATGTTATCGAATATTTATCGATAGTGACTTTCCTGGCAACCAAATTTTAGGAATCAGACATTTTTCCTTACTTTTATGAATTAGTAAAATAAAAAGCTTCGAAAGTGCAAAGAAAAGTGAATGCTCAGTATCAACAGAAAGCAGCTTTACAGAATCGAACTTTCTTTTGCTTAAAAGAGTACAAATTGAATACCATTCTTCCGATCTTTGTAAGTCCATTGGCGCATCGATAAATAATGCTGATTTCTAACTATCTTTAAGTGGGCCGAACCAGCTCTCTTCAAAACTTTGGGATGTATGAGCTATTTTTTCAAATTGCGAGTGAGCCAGAGGGAGTGGCAAAGACTAAAAATAATCTTGATTTGCCTGCAAGTTTAAAAAGTTATGCCCATTACATATCGAGTCTCTTGCTATTACCATCTCTGAATGTTATCTGTTCAGTATTGAACTTGTAAAATGTAAAAGCCGAGCCGAGCTTCTCTCAATCTCTTGGCTTGTGCGCTTCTAATTTTCGCCCAAGAGATAGGGACCTACAGTTTTATGCCGAATCCGAACGGCAGTTTGAGAAGCTTTTCATGGCTAATTACTACAAAGCTGGCGCCAACAGCAGAGAGCGGTGACCGGGTGTAAAGTTTATTCAAAGAAAAAACTTTTTATTAGGCGGGATCGAACCCACGACCTCTTGCACAGCGGTCGCGCACACTAGCCGCTGAGCCACCCGGCCAGTAGTAATCTGAACTCTTGGGAAAATAGAGCAATTTACGCAATTTTTAAGACAATTTGATCTAACCTTATATTTACCCTTCTACAGTTGTCATTTATTAAATCTTCATCATAATCAAAAAACTATGAGAATTTAGCAAATTTCGCTGTTTTCTGGACCGTTTGACTTACACCATTCGTCTATTTACCCGTCTTCAACATAATCTAAACTAAAATATTATTCTTGGATTATTTGCGATTGTTTTTGATTGTTTCGTCCACACATCTACAGTTGCCATTTATCAAGACTTTAAAATATTCTAAGTTCATATTTATAGGCCAATTGCTGCAAGTTTAAAAACAACCCAAATACTTCGAGCTAATGTTTGTCAGTACCAGCTTGACTCCTGGCTTCCGGTTTCTCTACAGTCTCAACAGCTCTTTGGAATTCGATGTGTTCAGCAAATTGCTGCCGTCTATTGCTAGCTTGCTCCGGCGTTTCTGCAGATCTTAACCTGGCCTGCCGCTCCACTTGTGTATCGCGCCGCTATTGAGATGGTTCGCTGGGATGCAATGTGTTCAGCAAATTTGTGGCGTCGATTGTTCGCTTGTTCTAACGTTTCGGCAACACTCCAATCCGCTTGACGGCTTACCTGTTGCTTTCATTTTTTTTTAAAGGAAGGGGAGGAAACGGTGCTGTACCTTCTGAGTCGTTGCCCCGCTTTAAGTAGGAGAAGACTTAGGTTTATTGGTCAACCCCTCCTACTCAACCTATCGGAGACATCTGACATAGAGGTCCCAGCTCTACTTAATTATGAGAGAGCGATTTGTTGCTCTCGGCCATTGCAACTTAAGTAATGAAAACTTTTTGATGTGAAATATGTCTAATTTCGGTACGGAAGATTTTAATAGGAGCAAAATTTCATTTCAGCGTCATGCATCATGCGTCACGCTGACATGGCATATTTTCGTGGTGTTGCTGTTTAGCGTGTTCAGGAGGTTGGTCTTTGTATCGAGTACTGAGTATCGACTAGTTAGTATCGAATACTCAGAATCGAGTAATTAGAATCGAGTACTGAGTGCCGAAAACTGAGTATCGAGTTCTTAGTATCGAGTACCATCTAAGCAAAGCTGATTTTCAGAGGCGGAATTAGCTGCTAGGATGCGGATCTGATAACAGATTTTCATTTTCGTTTTGCATAATTTTGAGGGTCAAGAGTTTTCCTATTAAAAAGGAGCTTCTCCTCTCTATTATTTTACCAGTATTTTTCGCCTTTCTTTGTAGTGCAGCAGCGCAGTGATCTAAATAGCACCTTTCCTTTTGAAAATGATGCTTCTAATACTTGAGTAGAGAGGTAACCACATCAGAGTCTTAGTTTGAGAGCGCTAGCATTAAATTCAACAAATAATTTCCGAGTTCCATTCTAGATGCCTTTTAAATGTCATTATCAATAAGTTAATTTCAAATTACATTTGTTCAAAAGCTTTGTACAAAAAAGTGAACCACTTAACAAGTCATTTGCCAATTCAATTTACTTAAAATTAGTGTAATAAATCAAGAAAGTGAGTGAGTGCCACCGAACAGCGCTGTTATTGCCGCCCATCAAGTGTGCTGACCGGAAGGGCGACAAGCTGATGAGATGTGTATAATTTGGTCAGCTTAATGATATTACAGGAAGCACCAATTAAACTCAACAAATTAAAGCGAGAACAAGTAATTAATCCGAAGAGTTGTTAAAACTTTATCGTTTGATGTTGCAGCTCTGCGTAACTTTGTAACTTTTGCAACTGTCAAATCTGTATTTGACTTTAAAACTTTAAAAGAGCAGGGCTAACTTTGATGTAGTTTAGTTTGGTCACTCCATTCAATCCCAGCTGCCGTGCACGTATTTTTTTAATGCAATTTGGGTCTGCGGTGAGTAAAACAATTAAACTGCAATTATTAGTGCAAATTGAACAAACTCAATTTGTAAAAATGTTATAAACACAGATTGTTTAATTGGATAGGGTCAGAGCGAGAGCTCGTTAAATAAATGAACTTATTCAATTATATATATTCACACGCACACAGGCATACACACACACACACAGCAGGACCTTGCGCATTTTTCATATTTACATTTTGCTCTTCCCCTCCTTGAGCGCTGTTCGTTTGCCAGTTAATTGGTCGTAAATGAGTTGGCTGCCCCAGGCATCTAGCACCTGGAGCTGCATTTGGTGTAGCATACTTTTCTGCACTCCCATCGATTCTTGGAAATTGGTTTTCCCCATGCACTAAAATTAGCAATAAACCGCAATATAAAAATTTATAAACCAGAACGAAATACTTTAAATATACAGCATATTTGCTGCACTGCTTGGCGTAGATACCACCAGCACTTGACCGAGTTTTTATGCTTTGATTTTTTTTTCATTTTGCTGTTGTTGCCTGCTGCCGGTTTGTAAATGTGCGAAATTGCAAAGACCAGAAGAGCATGAAGCCCAGCTAGATAACTCTGCCGAGTGTTTGAGAGGGGGTTTGGGGGAGCAGGCGCACTGTTCTGGAATGATGAGTTGGGAGGCGCCGTATGGAATTCAGTTAGTTTGACATTGACATTTGCATGGAATGCGTAAAAAAACTGTGTTTATGGCATATTATTATGCTTCTATTGTAAGAAGAGGTATATAAAATAAGTTTAATATAAAAACTTTTTGCATATGCTGAAAATGTATGGTGGAGAACATATTTTTTTATCTTTTAGATGTGCGTAAACTTATGCCATTAGAAAAAGTGTAGAAACTATTTGACTGCAGCATATTTTGGTTTTTGGTTTGGTTTTAGCACGTTTCTTCTTGGGAATTCCAAGAGTTTTTGGAATTCCCGTATTGAAAGGCAACTGTTGGCCTGTAGTTGCCAGCAAAGTTTACTGATGATGCTTTTTCTGAGATTTTTTGAGAGATTTGTAAACCAACCGACGACAAAATCTCTAGAGATTTCTGTGACACCCCCGATCGACTCGATCCAAAAACTCTAAGAGAAAATAGTTAGCACAAGGCTAGAATGGTCAATTTATGAAGAGGGTCTCAAGTCAAAAAACTACCAAGAATACTGTTCGTGCCAGAACCCCTGCGCTTTGCCGCCCATGTAAATTTCTTAGACTTTGCCAACCTATAATTAATGTCAATCAAATCAATGGCCATCTGCCACCAAATTTTGTTTGGTTCTATAAATAGACATCGCAGCTGCGCAGTCACTTTCCCAAGCTCACTCGCAGCAGCGCAGTCGCCAGCGACGCTTCGGTCGCATTAAAAGTTTTGTAAAGAGCAGGCGAGTCACTTGCATACGAGAACTCAATTAAACAAGTTTGCTTATTTATTTGCGCGCCGTGTTAGTTTCATTTGGTTGGTTTTAAGTTGGCCAATTGGGGAGCAAACCAGTCTCTCCACAAATACCATTTTAAGATGCATTTTTTGTATAACAATGCAAATGATTTTTTAAAGTTCTTTGGAAATTAGTTGAATATTTTAAACCTCATTTTTACCAATTACACTATTCAACACTCAACAGTTGATATACTCCGAACCAAACAATTTCAGAAAGTGTAAGATGGTAGTATAAAAACCTTGGTTGAGCTTGGGCTGGTTAGCCGTCGATTTCTTTCTATTGCACTCAGAAGTTTTACGCTTCTGATTGGATTTTACAACTCCACACCTTGTAAACTATTTTAAACTTCGATTTCAAATCTTTGACGAAGTTGAAGCTCTTGACTTCAGCTTTTGATTTCACTTACTAAATATTTTATTGTAGCAAATAACAAACACCGCATCTTCTTTCTTCAAATTTTAAAAGTGAGCTAAGATTTACGTTTCCCCCCTCTTTTTGTACACTTTTTGACTTTGTCTTGAAAACTGCTATGAATTTGAGTAAGCAATGCATGGCAGAATTGTAGCCTAGACAAAATTATGAAATCTTTAGAGCAGCGATATTCTTCCATTGCCCCCAGGGGCCGAGCGCAATCGGCTATTTTCACACGCACGAGCCGAAGCAGCGCTATCTTTGCTTGCATTCGATGCCCAGACGTCGAGCAGGGCAGTTCAAAGCTGGGCTGTGTCGCTTTAATATCGCACACCAATACACTCTCACTTTTTGGCCTCGCTCTTCTTGAACATCGCTGCTTTAGAGCAAGCCAACTTCGTTCGATTGAATCAGCATATGGCATGTAGAAATTGTAAAAAACTAAATTAATAAAAATATTAGATTAGTCGAGTTTTTAATGATACTTTTGCATGAATGTTTGTCTTCAATTCCTTGACATCAAATTATTAAAAGTGTTCCAAACTCATGCATAATGGAATTTTGGGCTGTATTTAAGACATAAAAACAGTTTACTAAGTTTCTTTCAGTTTATTTAAACCAAATACAAGCTCCTTGCCCACCAATTGATAGGCTGAGTCATGTGTCGCATAGTCGCTTATTTTGGACTATTTTAACACATGTCCCAGTCCATCAATTGATGATCCACTAGAGACAGCGCAAAGCTCTGTTAAGCTGTTTCTGTTCGATAAGGCGTTGGCATAGCTTCAGTGCCTGATAACAACTGCCGAGCACTTGGCGTGTGTAGGCTTTGGGTTGCATTTGCTGCTGCTGCTGCTGCTCCTTTCTTTTCTTTAACATCATTTCTATATAATAGCTACGAAGTTCCAGTTTCTTGCGCTGATTTTGCATACGATGCATATACGGATGCATAGCCTGCGTAGGTTGTCGATGTATAAAATCGCACAGGGAGCAGGACTTTCTGGTTGGCTCTGGTTCAGCTACGGGCTTAACTTTTATTCTCTTGGCTTTCTTGACAGGAGTAGGAGGGCTCGGCTTTAATTCAGTTTTAACAGTGGGTTCAGGTGAAATATTGAAAATACTACTAAACCGTCTAGGTAATTTATCCTCTTTATCTTTTTTCCCCAGGTACGGATAGAATTTGTTTTTCAAAATACTATCGAACTTTTTAGGTAATTTGTCCGGTTCATTTGGTTTTACCAGGCCCGGATCGAATTTGTTAGAGAAAGTGTCCAGTTTATGTGTGCGCATAAATTCGGAAACCAGTTCGGATATGTCTACGGGTGGACCTTCAGGTAGATTCCTTAAATCAAAGGGAGTTATAAACATCTCAGTGTTGTGTACACTGTTTGAGGCTGTTACTTCTGCATACGAAGGTACTGCTTCCACCACAGCTTCTTGGGTTATGGAAACACGTTGCTTATGTTTCGAGTGCATTTTGTGAGCAGAAGTTTTGGAAGAAGAAATTTTGGGAATTGGTTCCAGCTCTTCCAGCAGAGGGATTCCCATTTGAGTTGATATAGACATTTGGGAAACTGAAGACGGGGGCTTACTCTCTTCGATTTCTTTAAGTAGAGGTTGCGGAAAAGGTGTATAGTCGCGATTATGAGCTGGTTTGATGCTTTGTTCAGATATGATAGAGGAGTTCCCAAAGGTTGAGATAGGTTCTATTGAAGGTTTTGATTTGATTAATCTGGGTTTCATTTCATCAGGGCTTTCTTGAGGTATGATGGAGGCTTGCCCAAAGGACAAGATAGTTTGTCTCGATGGTTTAGTTTCGAGCACAGACTGAGTAGATTTGATTATTTTAGGTTTTGAAGCTTTAGTGATCTTTGGAGATTTTATAGAGGGATCGTTAAACGTTGAGACAGTTTCTATGGGTGGGCCTTTAGGCAGGGTATTCTGTTGAGATTTGGTAGCATAATCACCAGGTTCTTTAATTTCGTATAAAGTATCTGTTTCCATTTGCTGTTTCATCTTAGATAATTTCGTAACCCTTGCTGTTTTCCTATTCTTGTTCTTAGAACTTAGTACCTTTACGTTTGCTGCTTCCATGTCTTCAACTTTAAGTCCATTTTGTGAAATCATACTACGTCTTAAAATCATTAGACTATCAGCATGAGGGAAAATTCTGGTTCTGGTAGTTCTCTTCTTGGGGACATAAGGTTCTTCAAAGAACACTTCTTCAATATCAAAACTCATAGACTCAGTGGGTTTATTTACTTGATCATTCTCCACCAAACTAGGCTTCCTCTTGTCTAGTTGTTGATCTGTAATAGAATCGATGCTATCCAGACTTGGATGTTCATTACGAAATTGTTGCCAGTCATTTGAAGGGGAATCATTGGAAGGATCCTTTTCATTTCTGGAATAGTTTTTGAGCTTCCTTCCTTTTATTTTTTTTATGTCTTTTATACTCCCACCTCTTTTTTCCTCTTTTGACTTCTCAATCTTGGGTTTACGCGCTCTTAGTTGGGCTAGTTTTTTTAACTTTTTTTGTACCTCCTCAATGGTGTAGGGATTGTGACTATGTTTCAATATATTTAAGGCCTCTTCTTGTTGACTTTCCCAAGATTTCAGTTGCTCGGGTGTAGCAATGTTCTTTTGTTTTGTTTTCCTCTTGCTTGGCTTGTTTTTCGCCCCGCCAAAGCATTTCACAAATTGGTCATAAATTGCTTTCTCCAAGTCATTGCCTGAGACTTCTGTAGGTTCTTTGCTTTTGTTTCCATTTAGCAGCTTCAGAAATGACACTGCCTTTTTGTCCTTGATGTGGTTAACAAAGTCAGCGTTCTGCTCGATGCGTCTGCGTATGTCTTTCAGACGCAACTTGCAGCCGCTGGCATAGTAACTCCAGCTGGTCTGAAATAAGGTATCCCATTCCAGTTTTTTGATTGCAGGTGACCATTTCTTTATCTCATTCTGTAAGCATGTGCGGTCCAAGAGCCTGGCATCCCTTTTGAATAGATTCGTCGTCTGCAATATGTTCATGGTTAGTTTTAACGCACTTGCAATTTTGTTACAAACTAATTTAATGTGTTTTTTGGTATTTCGTGACTACTTGATTACTTATATGTCTTGTCAATTTGGTTATTTTTACAACTGGTCATTTACTTACCAAAAAAAGGCATGGCTTTAGTCGTGACTGAAGCTGGATGAGATATGTTGCCATTCACGTTCAGCCACCATATTTGTGTTGCGACTAAGTTACAAAAAAACTTTTGACACTTGACGCTAAGCCTCAGATGCTTGAAATACTTTTATGTAAATAAAACAAATTTTATTGTGATTGATCCTTGACTAGGGAATTTGATGGATTTGTAAGGTTAAAGCAAATGTATTGATACTTACCACAAGAGATGTGCACAGGCAGCTGTCAATGTGATGTCTCTTGGGTGTGGTATGTACTTTAATTTATAGAATGCAGGAAGAAACGTATTGGGCGCAGTAGAAGGAAACACAACTTTTACATCAAAGATAGAGCACAGACAAAGACAATAACATGAGTAAAGGCCATACAAGTGAACGGCATGGAGAAATTTCAAGGTGGACCTCCGATTTTACATACCAACCTTTGCACACATGCAGCACACATATGCAAGTTCAAAGGTCCATATTGCAAAATTCTCTTGAAATTTCCCTGACTTACTTACCTATCTTTTTGATCTATTGTCCTTGACTCTCCAAGCACCCCCATCTCTCCATTAAAGGACAATGCAATGCAAAATACAGATTGTCGATTCCTGATTTCACTGGCCACAAAGCCATTACACAATCAAAGCTAGTCTTCTGTACTCAAATGTTAAGCTAAGTAATCTTCTGCTTAGTATAAAAGTAGTACGAGATCTTCGCCATTAGACGTAAGACTTAAATATAATCGGATGTGTCCCAGAAATCTCTAGAACATTTTCGTATAAACGGTTTCATTTCAAAATAAATATGTTAGCTTTTATTTGTAAAGTGTCTTCAAATGTTAGGCAACAAGATTAGATGACAAAAGTTGAGAGATTTGAACGTACGGTTTTCCTTCATCATAATCTTGTGACTTTCAATATAAAGTCCTCGTAATCATGCCTGTTAGGATTTTTGAGAACGCACTCTGAAGAAAAAAAAATGGGGTATTGGGTACGCAAACTATATTTACGCTTATAGGAGTACGGGGTTTCAAGCCAAATTTTGAAAATCGACCTTTTTGACCCCTCTTTGGTCCTAGGTCCTCCTTTTTGACCAAATAATAAGGATTGGGTAAAGTATTAAAACCATTACCTCCCAACCAGTTTGAAAAAGTGGTTTGAAATCCGTTTAAATTTTAACTCTTTTTCAAAAATAATCTTTTTTCGTTTTTTGTTTTTCATAAACAACGTTAATTTGGAAAAATTGGTTTTTTTCAAATACGAGGGTCGTTCAAAATAATGAGACTTTTTTTTAAATTGTTTTTATTATTTTTGTTTTTGTATTTTGATTTTTGAGTATGTGTTATTTGAAGAAAAACTTTTCTAATAGAGGGTCGGTCAAATAAGTTGAGAAAAGTACTTTAACCCTACGCCAGCTTCTAAGGTTACCCTCTTGGACGTCACGTCCCTGAAGGCCTCTCACCTTCAGCGCTCCCAGTTGCGTGACCCTCTCAGCCAAAAATATAACAACAAAAAAAAATACTCAATGCGCTATAATGTGTTTTATGCCCCCCCCTTCTGAAAAACCATATGTTCTTTGACTTGAAATTTTCAGATGTTTTTAACACCATAACGATAATTAAGCCAAAAAAATCGAAAAAAAACTAAATGGTTCCCTTAAGCTAAAAATCTTTTCGTTTATACGAAAAATCTCTAGCGATTTCTGGAACATCCAGAAGAAGCTACACCTGGAAGAAGTTTCAGTGTAGGTCGATGAGGTTGCAAGTGCCGCCCTGAGGAAACCAGCCATAGCAGAGAGAGCATCTTCCCCAACAACAGCAGGAGAAAAATTACTGGGGAATTCATAACTGGAACATTCTTTTATAGGCCTTAATTTTGAAGTTCATTTGAAGCCAGTGTAGTCTAACTCTGAAATCAACAGCAAAGGTCTGGCCCTATTTCTAAAGGTTTTTGCCGAAAAATTAAATTATAACTCGACTATCGTTCATCCGATCTTTATCAATCTTTTGGCGGATCGATAAATAATACTTCTTCTTCTTTGGCCATCACAACCGATTTACGGTCTCGGCCGCTGCGACTAATGCCGCTACTCGCCACTGTCCCGAGCGACATTCCATCAGAAGGGCACACCCAGCTTCGAAATATCTGCACCTGGTCGCCTCATCTCCGCTTCGGTCAACCCGACCCGGGCGTGCCTCCTAACTCGTTCGCATTCCGACTGTACACCCGTTTTGATGGAGCGTATGGCTGATACGCGTAACATGTTTTTTCCAACCAGCCCCACTTGTCTAATACGCCTGTTCCGGGTATTGTCCAAAATCCGATACAAAAAAGCGTAAATTCTCTGAAGATCTTTTTTCTAAAACACCCCCACCTTCCCCCCCCCCCCCTATTGTCCATGCCTCTGCGCCGTATAGCAGGACTGGGATGATAAGCGACTTGTATAGCGCTATTTTCGTTTTCCGAGAGAGAAGTTGGCATTTAGATGTGCGACTACAAAGAATGCGATGGTGCAATGAGAAAAGACGCCATTCCAATCGTTGTACGTTAAGTGCAAGAGGTGTTGGGTTCGATCCCCAGAAAAGTCCGATAAAAATTGTTCTTTTATTTTCTGAAAGTCTATAATGAACCAAAGCAGTGTGGGATGGTTGGTTCATCGCTGAAGTTGTTGTACAAGCTATGTATCTGATTTTAAAGGAATATGGGTCACCGATTTTTGTGGTAAACTTTGGTTACGAATATTTAACAGAGATTCATTTAATTTTGATACAGAATAAATTTACTTTCGCGCTTTCGAAATTTTTTCATCTCATTTACTTTCACCTTGACAATGACGACTTATTTACTGTATTAATTCTACCCTTACCCTGTTTTCAATTCAATTTGGGCCCTCATCGATTGAATTGGATTAATTTGACACTCTATCACCAGAGTGTCAAAGAGAGTGTCAAAACTCATTCAATTCATTTTGAGCATGAGTCGATTTGAGTGCAATCAGGCAGCCCTCTAGTATCTAGTGCCGAATTCGCTTGCCACGTGGTTTGCCATAAGTAAATAGAGAGCAATTTCATTTGAAATTGAGAACAAAGCAAATCAATACAATACAGCAAGACGGACAAGCTTGAATATAATATACTCTGTTCCAACGAAAGTGTATGTTCAGTCTAAAATTTTGATGGTGCACAGCAGCGAAGATTCTTTTGCTCATACCTTGACTATCGTTCATCTGATCTGTACTATTTCTTTGGGCGATCGATAAATAGTCCTGATTACTAAATATGTCTAGAGGAAACAACCCATTTATCTCTAAAACTGTGGGATATGTCGTTTTATCCAAATTGGGGGGCTTAATCTGCAAGTTTGATAAGAAGATTATGTCCCATACTTGAGATCTGTTTGTTTAAACAGACATGCTTTTCTCAGTGACCACCTACACATCGCTGTTCCATGCCAAAGAAAGTCTCCCATTATGAACTTAAAGTAAACACTTTCCTTCTCTTATGAGTCAAAGGAGATAAAAACACTTTTTTATTTAAAAAAAACATTCAGCAATGTCATCAGCTTTGATCCAACTAGGTAGCTAGTTTAGTTCAATCAAAGCTCATTACAATGCTGCAAGCACTATTCAGATAACGCACTCGTTCAATTGTAGTTTCCTCAGTTTATGGTCAACCAGTTCATTGCAATAAGAGAGTATGTGTTGGTACATCTCCAACTGGCGGCGCATAATCCGTAAACTGCTTTTTCGTTCATCTTCTTCTTCTTGTCTCCTCGTTTGACTGTGGTCGCAAGTATTCTGCGGGGATTGCTGTGAGAGCTCTCTGCTTCCTTGGCTTAGCTGATGTTCTGAACTCTGACTAAGATTTTGCTTGTAATACTCCTGCAGCTCTAGACGTTCCCATTGCTTGGTCATTTCCAGCATATAGGGCTGATCGGGTTCTGCGGGTCGACAACTCCTACACAAGTCACAGCTCTCGCTGGAGGCATCCGTTTGGCAGGCCACCGTCTTTCCACCCCTTTTTAAGCGGGGCTTAATCACCGCATGTCGCCTTAGAGGAGGAGGTTTCAAAACGGTTTCAATGGTTTCTGTTTGAGGTTTCCGCCAGCTGCAGCGTCGGCAGTTGTCATTGGAATCGATTTCCGTTTGGCAGGCTACGGCTCTTCTCATTCTACGCTTCAAAAGGCTTTGAATATTTTGATATTGTGATTTGGTTCGCTTTCTGCTGCTGCCGCTGCTGCTGACACTGGCCCGGGATTTTGGCCAAATCCTGGGCCATGTATTCAGCTGGCATGAATTCGGATGGGCTTGGAGAAACTCCGACTTGTGTTGTGCTATATCAATGGGAAGAAATTTACGCTCTCGCCATAAAATCTGCCACTCAAATGAAATATTTGATGAATAAGATTTACGTTTGGGATTCAACTCCGAGCACTTTGCAGTGAGATTAGTTTTACTATTCGAGGCAGATGATTGCTCTTCCTTAGGCAAATAAACCACTGTGGTGCCCATGGTTGAGACACTGGACTGTTGGGATGCCGCATCTGGGTCATATTTATAGTATTTCAAGTCCAAGTTAAATGAAGGAGCGCGCAATTCGGCCTCGAAGGGGCGTTCTGGGATATAGAATTTCCAGTTTCGCATGGAAAATTGCGATGGCAGGCTGGCAAATGAATGAGAAAAACTTATTCTTCGATCTTTGTGCTTGGATTTGAGCGAACTGGGTTTTGGTTCCTGAATGTTGACACTTAAATTCGTGGGTCGGGCAGGAGAAACTGGTGGAATTTCGTTCGGCTCAAGCTGAAATTGCAAACGATCTGACTGTCTATGAATTTCCGCTTTGGGTGTTAGTAGAGACAGCGAGGATTTAGAACTTGATGTATGCGATCCACTTATTATTGAGTGATCGCATTTTTCTTTTTCCATGGAAATCATTTCTTGTTTCTTTAAACTCAGTTCACGCTCTGACTGGGGATATGCATTCGCAGTTATTCCGGCAGGGAATGGAGTAAGTTTGGTTTTATTGAAGAGGGACGCACGCGATCTTGCCTTTAATGTTGATCTGGATAGAGATTTCATGACCGATTTAATTGAGATATCATGATCGGATTTGGCACTTAAAGACTTGGCACTTAAGGACTTGGAACTTAAGGACTTGGCGCTTAAGGACTTACGTACTATGACATCTTTTGGTTTGTTTTTGGTTTTTAGCAGCTTTTTCGATTTGTCTTTGGTAGTTGGTTTTGTCTTTGATTTGGTATCTTTGATATCTGACTCAAGATATTCAGTTTTTGGGTAGAAGGACGCTTCCTGCTGATTTTCCGTATTGTCTGTAAATTTCAGTTCTTCATCTGACATCCTAATGTTTGGGGAGAAGGATGCTCTCGGTAGCTTTTCCGATTTGTCTGTAGATTCCGGATCTTGCTCGGACTGGGGATATAAAGAATCAGAAGATGATATTCCGAAAATAAGCTTAGTTTTTGGGATCTTTTGAGATTTTACCTTGGATTTAGATTTGGCTACAGATTTGCGAGTTTGCAGAGATTTTTGATATAATTCCGAGTTTTCCCTGAATGCTGATTTTGCTTCAGTCTTGGAAACTTGCTCTGACTTGGCATATGATACCGTAGAAATTCCGCCAGAACTTGGTATAAGCTTAGTTGCGTGGAAAAGGGGCACTACCTCCAGCTTTTCCGATATAACACGGGAAGTCGATTTGGCTAAAGATTCTGAGGATGATCTGCTTTCATTTTTTTCTTTCTGGTCTAACTGCTGTGCCTTGGTAAAGGCTCTCCTCCCGAACTCGGGGGGAAGACTTAAGTATAGCTCTGGCTTCAGCTTCATTTGCTGAAAACGCACTTCAGTTGCTCGCCTTGGCGAATTTACCTTTTCATCAAATCTTTCCGTACTTGCACAATGTTCCATGTTTTGCTCATCCATAAGTTGTTTTTTGACTTGGTCTGAGGATTGATCAGTTTTAGTTTCATGTTTCCTTTTCGGTATGGCAATTGCTTTGAGCTCTGGCCGTTGCTTCACATTAGCCTTTTTTTTATTTGACTGCTTCGTCTTTCTTTTTACTCTTTGTTTGTCCCAAAGCTTCAGAAATGTGGCTGCCTGCTTGTTCTCCAAATTGTTCCATGGATTTTTGGAGTCTGGAGTCACCTCATTCGGCCATACTGGTTGATTGAGCCACTTTAGTTGACAATCGCTGGGGTACGCTTTGCATTTACTTCTGAGAAACCGCGACTTGACCAATGCCAAACAGGGATTGAACATCGAGAGACTACGCCTGAAATTCCACATAGCAAAAATGAAAGAAAAACAACACAAAACTAGGTTCAATTTCCAAATGGTTTTCAATATGTTACAACTTTAAATTTATATTCCTGTTTGCAGCTTGACTCTAAGTTCTTGGCAGTCACGACGGCTTATTGCTGCTGTGTACCCCCTCATACGGATTGGTGCCCAACTGAATTGGATATTTCTGAGGGCGTTGCGGCAAACCCTCGCGACACAACTCCAGGCAATGGCATTTCGGGAAATGTTTATCACTTCGAGGTCTCAATATTACATGATGAATTTTGTGTAGAGAACTGACCTCATCCTTAAGCTTCCTCCGCTCGGCTGCCACCACACTGTTAGTTTCTTTCCGAGAATTCATAATTTTTGGTTTGAAGATGGATAGAAGAAAGAAGCTCTATCCAAAGTTTGAACGGACTTTCAATTTTAAAATACGAGCAACCAAATAGTTTTGCTGGATTAAATGAAAATGCTTGAGAGATATCAACAAACATTAAAGGGAAGGTCTACTATGGAAATAAAAAAAAAATTATGGGAAAGTTAACTTCGGCTCGGACGAATTTTTGTATACCCTTGCAGTTTGTTTTTTTTTAAATAAGACTACTTTTCGTACCTTACATTTCTATTAGAGCTATATATACATCTATACATGTATATACAAGTGAAAGTATGTTTGTATGTTTGTATGTTTGTATGTTTGTATGTTTGTATGTTTGTCCCTTATGGGTGTCTAAGCCGCTGAACCGATCTACAAGAATTTTTCACTGTAAGTTCATGTCGATCAGGAAAGTGTCATAGGCCATGTCTCATGACTGTGAAATGGTCCAAAAACCGCGAAATTTGCAAAATTATACCGTTCATCCGATTTCAATGAAAATTTGGAAATGGTTGAACCCTTGCCCGGGAAGGTTCTAAGTTGAAAAAATTTGCGGATAACGCTCCAAGAACCGCGAAAATTGCAAAATTTACGTTTTCGCTGAATCTTTGGGAAATTGATCGATGTTCGATTGTTATAATACTTTGGAGAATGTTTAGACGCTTGCGCACGAAGGATTCTGGTTTGAAGAAATGTGCGGGAAATATATCAAAAACCGCGAAAATTTAAAAACTATACCGTTCATCCGATTGCGATGAAATGTTGGTCAATGGTTAGACGCTTGGCCGCGATGGTCGCGAAATTTGCAAAATAACCTTATGAGTATTTATGAGAGCGCTTAGTGAGTCTGGATTATTGAGTCTGGATTATTGTGAAGATTTGATAGAGGGCAATTGCAGACGGGTAAATAGGAGGTATTAACAAAACGGTCAAAAAAGTCACGAAATTTTCAAAATATTCATGATTTTAGATTATCATGAAGACGTGTACATATATAGAGGAAAAGATCGGCTGGTCCAAAATGTTTTTACCGACTTGCAGCCTGCACTAGATTGAATAATATCGCTCTCTTAAGAATGATAAGAACCAGGGCGACGCCGGGTATCAGCTTTAGTGGACTAACGCACTAGAAGATCATCAGAACACGGCCAGACTTGCGAAAACACAATGCGTGTTTTCAAACTAAGAAGATCTGTAGACAGGTTGCGGCTTGCGAAATTTCCTTAGCTTAACTTGAAATCCGATTTACGCTTAGCTGAATCCAATAATGTTAAGCAAGTAACACGCTATCATCGACCTGACTGCGAATGTCTTCACTATTTTTAAAAATGCTGCTGTGCAGCTTTTCCTTCTTAAAGCCAGATGGTCACTGACCACGATTTAAGAATCTTTTACCTCTCAACTTGGAAAGGAATGCGAAATTTGACGTATAACGCAACTTCCACAGGCAAAAATCTGTGTTGATTTAAAAATACTTGGTTCAATATTTTAAGAATCTTGGCTTCACCCTCAGACCTTCCTTTTTGATTTCATGAAACATGAATCAAGATACGAATGTTGACAAGTCTGTCAGTTCAACAGTAAGGTATTAATAGTTAAAGATTAAAGTCCTTAAAATTAAGCTGGCTAGCGTATTCCACAGGACTAGGTCATCGCAGTTTGGAGAAAGGTGCTACACCGTCATAAGATTGTTTTTATGGCCACTACAAAATATCAACAGGTGCTGAAGTTGCTATTAATATCTCTTGTCTGATGAGTATAATCAGATCTTTACCAAACTTTGCAAGTGCTTACACTAAACGGTAGAAAGTTTTTCTTACTAAGACCCATTTTCTGAACGATCATTCCCATTACAGCCATTAGATATAGTAGTATGATCCGGTCGGTTACGATATATTAGTAACGTGCAGTAAAAAGAAGACTTTGTGCCATACAGACAAACGGACTGGCAAAACTTTATCGTCTCAGCATGTCGACCTGATCAAGTGTACATAGAGTTTATAGGGTCGGATAGAATTTTTCCATGCGTTGAAACTTCTAGTTAAAATTATAACATCCTTAAAAGGTATAATATCATTTCTTCCTCACTTTTTCATTTCTTTTCACAGTTCAATCCTGGCTTTGTTTGTTTTTAAACCAACTTGGAAAATGAATTTACGTGGGCAAACGGGCCGTTCGTCCCCACAACGCTTCCTAATGAACGCAGTCTTCAAGTTTGTTGTTTCTTGACAAATAAGTCTCTTAGAATTAAATTTAGCTTTGGCCAACTTTGCTTTGTTCTAAATTATAGTCACAATTTATGGCTTTATTTCTGTGAAATTTTCATTCAACAAAATGCATAATAAAAAAAAAACATTCTTTAGCTGTCCGAAAGCCCATTTAAAAGTCAATTAAACATGAACACAAAGCAGCCGGCGCATAATAATGCATTCAAATATCAGTTCAACTAGACCTTGCATCAGTCAGAAAGAAAAGTAAAATCAAACACCTGCAAAATGCCAGCTAATTTTAGTCAAACAGAACTTTGTTGTTGTTGTTGTCGGCTGTTGCGGTTGTTGTTCATTTTCTGCAGCGAAGTAGAACGCCGGGCAAATTGCTAAATGGCTGGAAATGAAACATGTGCTGGATCTACACTAGTATAAACACATTGACTTTCGGGGTGCGCTATTTCTGTCGCCCAAAAAGTAATGAAATAATCAAGGCACACACAAGCCAAAGTGGCTTCTAATCAAAACTGGCGTCTCAGTGACTGGATAAAGTGCGTAGAGAAGGCTGGAGCTGTGAAATGTGATAGCAAATCATGAATTTGCCTTTATGAAGGCAAAAAAACCACAAGCGGAATGACATGCCGATGTGGAACTTGAAATTGAAATTCTCTTGCCCAACGCAACCCAACCAGATATGCTCTAGCCCAGGCTAATTTTTTGCAATTATGCTTTGAGCCAAGTATACATTTCGTTTTGAAGTACGAGTGGTTGCCATTAATGAAATGGAAATGAAATGAAAATTGGCTTTAAAATTAAAGCATTGAAATTTCTAGAATTTCACATTTTGATTTCAGTTCTTAGAACTTTGCTTTGAAATACAAGGCCATTGCTGCATATGGTCTCAGTTTCTTTAGCTTTTCCTGAAGCTGCGGAAATGCCCTTTTACTAAATTAAAATATTTCATTTTCGTTTTTCAAGAGCATGTGTGTGTGTGTGTTTGTGTGTTTGTGTGTTTGTATCCGAGTGCGCCCACTCTTTTTCATGGAAATAAAAATAATAGCTGTTTGTCTCCGTAATTCTATGCACTGTATGCAACCAGCACACAAAGCTTTAAAGTGCCTGCGGCTTAATTCTATACAAAACTAAACGTATTCTTTAGAATTCTAAAAAAAACCACGCAGGAAGCTAAAAATATTTTTATGTAAGGAAAAAAAGGGTTGTATTTTAAGCAACTCCAAGTAAAACCAAGAATTTAAAATTTCATTAAATTTGTTATGTTTGTCGGTTCATTGCTCTTAAACCTTTGCCAAGCCAAAGGTAATTGTGCTATTGTTTAATTTGTAGAGCTCTTCTTCCCTCTGACATCACTGTTAATAGCAGGCTTATAATATTATTTATTGCAATTGTTGTTGTTGTTTAGCCCAGTTCATTGTGGCATTTGTTTGCTTATTTATTTACATTCGGCGCTAAAATAGCACAGCTGCC
This sequence comes from Lordiphosa collinella, assembly GCA_018904265.1. Classification (NCBI taxonomy): domain Eukaryota; kingdom Metazoa; phylum Arthropoda; class Insecta; order Diptera; family Drosophilidae; genus Lordiphosa; species Lordiphosa collinella. Next base: position 38,411 of record JAEIFV010000378.1, read on the forward strand.
GAGTTTCAACCTGACGTAGGCAAGCCACCGAGGGGACAGGAGATAAAAGAACGAGTAATTTCTGTTTCCCATGGCATATGTTTAAATCAATGCCAATGGGCTGTGTGTGTGCCATAAACACCCAAACATATATATTTACATACGTATGAATGTACTTATAAGCTGGACACACAGAAGCCAGACGAGTTGGGAACAAGTATAAACATTTGTCCGTTGTGTTTATTCGCAATTAATTTGTATATTAGCTTTAACAATCGAAAGGTAAATGTCGACAACGCGTGGCCCATTAAAATTAGAGAAAAGTAAAACAAATTAAGCCCCAGCCAAGAGAAAGGTAATTAAAATTGTGAAAATAGTAAAAAGGAAAAATAAAAGAGTTTTTTCGGAGAGCAGTAGATAAGTTGCCTGTGCGTTTAAGGCAGCAATGTTCAAGAAGAGCGAGTTGTATTGAGTGTGTATTGGTGTGCGACACAGCCCAGCTTTGAACTGCCCTCAACGACGGCTGGGCAGCGAATGAAGGCAAAGTACGCTCTGCTTTGGCTTCGGCATGCGCTCGGCCCGTGTGCGTGTAAATAGCCGATTACGCTCGGCCCCTGGGGGCTATGGAGGAACATCGCTGGTTTAAAGTGCAGGAAAAATGGGTTCGACCCCGCAACTTTTCCTCAGCTATCAGCTGTTAAGCTTCTTTAGCTTTGACTTTCGGATTCGACTTTCAACTGTGAGAAAACGTCTTTATAAGAACAGTTTTAAGTGAATCCAAGAATTTATTTTGGATTTTAGCTGGCAGAAATCCTTAAAGTGTGTGAATGTGTTTAATGCTAGGATAAAGACACGGTAAATAATAAAAACACAATTCTACATTGTCTTGGTAACAATTTATCCTCTTAATTAATCTTAGGTAAAAACCCTAATTCTAGACACGGCTTTCAATACACGTGAATCTGGTCTTGCGAAACCGTAATTATACAATTCATGCAATGAAAACGCTTTTTTTCGCTTCTTTTTCAATTTGACAGCACAATGGGCTGTTCCATTCGAAATACTCTGCTCCATTTGAGGGAATTCAAGCTGTTCAGCCAATTTCATAAAAAAGACAAGTCTCCGGTCGTTCCACTTGACTTGACCCAATTTGTCAGGCCATTGTGCCCCGCGTGCAACCTGATTCTTGTGCACCGTGCGTTTCGTTGGCTTGAGACCTATACATATTGTAGAACGGAATTTGAAATTCCTTCTTCGGTGAGTCGACAGAGCTATTATTATGATCTTTAGAGTGGAGAGTAGAACTTAGTACCCGAATGAACCACGAACTGCATGCAAATTACAAATTCAACAACTGCTGCGCTGGATTAGACAAGTTACTCGTATGGATGAAGCAGCTCCAAAAAAAAGAGGAACTTTAAATACTCGTACCCTTTTATAGTTCCGTTTCCCATTTACGATATACCGAAAAAATAATATCTCAATATTCAGTTCCAATAACCAAAAAAAATCACTGTGACTTTTAACCGTTACTCTAGTAAAATAACTAATCTGCATATGTAAACAATCCCCTCTTCGTTACACCACCACCGTCACACCCTCTCTCTTCAACGTTTGCCAATAAACTATTCACCTCGTTTTTAATAATTCATGCAATAATCTCAAACACCCCACTCACTTTTGGTCATCTATTTTACACCACGTAGCGCACGGTTTTGATTGTTCTTCGGATGAGACTTGACGTATTTTTCAAACGTAGTGCCACCAGCGTGCGCCACAATCGATCTTCGCACCCTATCTTCGAGACGAAAATCAGCTAATATGGAGATGATATTGACCGCCAAGAAACTGTGATCCGACACCGTATAGCGCGGAATGTTATGCAACAATCCTGAACATTTACCATATTTTCTAATAAATGACAAGAACTACTTTTTCAATAAATGTTCAACCCTTAAAAAATATCGGCCGTCTTTTTTGAAAATTAAATTCCACTTTTCATGGACCACCTGTATTGCCTGAATTTTGTTGATCCATCCCTCGTACACCTTGACCAGTCTTTTGGTGTGGCACCCAGCCTGATACCAACTTAATCCAAGAAACGCCATCGCTTGATCTTGATACACTGACTTCTGGACAACACAATTTCGAAAATTCATATTTTCCCTTTCGCGGTGTAAACGTTTGCCAGCAGAGCTTAAACTAACAATGTTATATGGAAGGTGACAAGCATCAACGTACTACTTAGGTTTACGAAATTCGGAATTTAGCAGCTGAAACCGATTGCTCAATGCAACGTAAAAGAAGCCTGTCTTGTAGCCACTGACTTCTGCTACCTTTCTATAAATTTGACTTTAATAAAAGAACGTTTACCGAAATCCGACTCTGAATTCGGACGGGCGAGTGTCAATCTTTCGAATCAATGGGGATGTTTTTCAATTCATAGAATTTTTAAAGTCTTGACTTGTTTACTGTGCATCCACATCGACTCGAATGCTTCAGTGCTGCTGCTGCCTCGTCTAGGTTGTACATTGGAATAGAAGTAAAAAATGTTGCTTGGCCCATTACTTTGCTTTGCTTCGTGACACATCTTTACTTACTGTGACCGTATTACTAGGGAGCCAGTAAAATGCTTTTTCTTCTTATTTTCAAGATACACCCCAAAGTTCAATGCTTCTTAAATTCCTGAGATATGGCTCTGCACAAACTCTCTCTGGGTAATTGCGAATCCAATTTCTCTATTTAATTACAAGTTTCATAAAACATTCCCCCTAAACCTATTGAAAATCAATTTGTTAAACACATAACCGACAGCTGCTGCTTACTTATCAGATTGTGGCTACATACTCGCATATATCTAGGAGTCAAGTCACTTAAAAGTTGGCAGGAGCATTAATTAAAGCGCTAGACTTGGTCAATGTCTGGAATTAATAAACGCAACACGTGCAGCGGTTTTGTTAGCTGCTGACAGAATGGGATCTCCCATTCTCAATCCACTCAACTTCAATATGGAGGCAACTGCGGCAACTGGGTTTGTGTCTGGACATGGCCAATGCCACCAAAGTTTGTTGAGCAAACGGCTTTGAAGTCTAATAGGATTAGCCTGGGCAACACAAGCCCCGCCCATTTGTGGGGCGGTTTGCCATAACAGCAAATAAACAGCAGTAGTGCTGCGGCTGCTGCTGTTTGTATGTATACAAATTGTAAGTCAGTGTATGGCTTGGCTAGGAAATTGTATTGGCATACGGAATATTCAATAATGTTGGGCAAATATGGCTTAAGCAAATATTTCAAAGCCAGCAGAAGTTCATATTCGTGTGCACGGTAAAAGATGAATGATTTTTAGAATATTGGAATATTTGTCTTAAAGTAACTATCAGCTAAGCCATGAAGCTGTCTTTAATGCTCCTGTTCCTTGGTTCTTATTGTCGCATTTTTTATGCTTCTCAATATTCAAATTAAATTACTTTTTTTCTTCCCCATCTTTCTTAATCATTAGTCCTGGCCACAGGACGAGTAGCCTTCGAATTTATTTACGAGATGTAAAATTGTACAAAATTAAAAATAGACCAGCAAAAAAAGTTGAAAAGTCTTGCTTTAATTTATTTTCATAGCCTGGAGGCAATTTTCGAGGGTTGCCACTTTGGGCATAACTTTGGGTTGGCTCTGAGCTTAGCACTGCCATTGCCAATAGGAACAACTGGGTAGTGGTTTCGGTCCTTCTTGTTATTTTTATTTGGCATTAATGTTGCTTACGTTACGCCCAGCTCTTACTTTTTTGGGGTTTACTTTGGCTTTTTTCCACAAAAATATTTGTTAAGGACTTTCAAAGAAAAGAGGGCACTGCGGATATTAGCATACTTTTTCTCTTCTCTCATATGTGTGCGAACAAGTACACCTGAGGGCAAATAATTGTGAATTGTAAATAATAATGAGAGCCAGCAGACCAGGGCAGACAATTGGTGCCTGGAAAGGGACAAAAATAATAGAGAAATGGGAGCTTAAATTGGAATGTATAAATGGCTTTAGCAATTAGCATTGCTTCCACTTTCACTTTCCCCAAAAGTTTTGCCCAATTTTTGCGTAAGTGAAACTAGGAGCAGGGTTGGTTATTATGGTTTAAGAGCGGTTTTAAAGTGGTTCAAAATTGTTTCAGAGGTTCTTTAACAAGTAAGAAAGTCGCTCAAGCACGACTGAGTTCAATGTATACTCTGTACCAACAAAGGCGTATGCTCAGTAAAATTTTTAATGCTGCAGGAAACATTTTTCCTATATTCACCACGTTCCGATCGGATCTTCACCCTAAATAGTTTTATGATATAACACAGTGCGACAAAATTAAACTTTTTGTCTGTCCTGGAAACGGGTCCAATAAATTGTGAAACTAAGAACATCAGATAGCAACACCTCGTACCCAGCATGATCTATGCAAATGCGCAAAATCCACCTGGGTTTCCCCTGGAAAAGGGTCAGACTGTAACTTCTTAATGGTATACCAAAGACTGCTTGCCAAAAGTTTTTATAATTTTGTTGGAAAATCGAATTTACACGACCTGATCGCTCAGCTGAGTTTTCGCCTGAGTGGCTTTCAGCTCGTGTAAACAGGCGTCTGAGTAGGCACCTGATTTACTCAGGTGAGTGATCAGGCGAAATAGAATCGACCACTCAGCTGAGCGTCATAGGGTTGCCTGATTGAAGTGTGCGAGCGTTGCCACTTCCAGGCTTTCGATATACAATTGCTATCGATTTTTGGCAATCGGTTTGTTTTTTTATTTATCAAACCTTTTATTGAAATAAAATATTAAAATTGATGTTACGCGCCTTATTGACTTGTACGAGGCTGAGCCTGCGCTGTATGACTCCTCCAATCCCGCCTTGTAGGCGCAGCAGATCGTACGGATTGCCACTTTGGAAAAGTTTACTGCACAACTTGAGAGCATATCACTTGTGGATATAAAAACCAATGCGCAGCCAATTCCCAAATAAACTAGATAATTTTCATGAACCATTGGTTCTGTAACTGACTCAACTGAGCTACTCAGGCATGTGTAATCGCTGAGCAGAGTTGCTCACCTGAGTAGCTCAGCTGACGAAAACTCAGGTCGTGTAAATGGAGCTTTACATCATGATTGCACGCCAGCTCACACCGCCGAAAGAACAAGTTACTTCATTGCGCTCTCTGGCATCGAAGAAATACGTCCAGCACCTTATAATTATAATTGATGTGGTAAATGTTGAACTTGAAAAGCAAGATTTTGAAGACTGTTTTGACAAGTGGATCTATAGACTTAAGAAATGCATTGAAATCAATGGCGATAATGAAGAGAAGATTAAAAATGTCGCAAACAACATCAACTGTGCTTTTCCTCCGTCAATCTCGGCGCCCCTTAGTCGGATAAAGTGCATCAAAGATGGAGAGCTGGTTGCCTAAGCAATATTCTAAACATTGGGAACAAGTATTCCCAGTACCTGTAGCATTGCAACACAATGTCAGAACAAATGAAAATAGAGTTTATTCTGAAGTTGTAAAATACCATCAACATCAATGGATGATTTGATGTTACCTAAAAATGGTAGCTTTATTAACAAGACTGAAATTCTTGAGTCGGTTTACCTGTTGAAGAGAGATTGCCGATTACGTTGGTAAATTAACAATAATGCGATTCAGCAGATAAATCCTTTACGTGTTTATGAATGCCGTAAGCGTGAATACCGCGTACTATTAACCCCAAAATTGAGAATGAACTACCGAACTTACAGCGTAATAAGCCCTCAAATGTTGTGAGAATGTATTTTTGACCAAATGTAATAAGCCAGAGAGAAACCTAAACTAAGCATTCAGTGTCATTCGCAGAGAATCATCGAAAATTGCTAGTCGTAAATCAGTAATCGTATCGTATTTATCTGTTGATACGCCCAATGATTGTTGAGCATCGAACAGAAAGTATGTTGTACTTGCGGCAGCCACCTAAACTCAATTCCATTACCGAAAGGTTTGTTTTTAATAATAGTACAAAAGCACAGAAAATCAATTAATCCATTCACAGAAAATCACAGCAATCGCAAATCATAAATCAGTAATCGTGATTCGGATTTATCTGCTGAATGCGCCCATTGTATAGGACGTTATTGACATGTGAGTATAAATGTATATTTTAAAAGAAACCGATCTCAACAACTCACCGATCTGCCCATCACCGTGCGACCTCTCCCTATTGTTTTTTTCCTTTTAGCTCGCTTCGTCTATCCGATCTTACCATCCTTTGGCGGTCGTCTAATCTTGATTTCAAAATATGTCCAGTTTCGAAACTTCTACTTTAAATGAGACGTCAAAATTAGGGACGGGAGGAGGCGTGGCAAAAATTGATAAATCCAATTCTTCTTTCCATCTCGGTGCTGCCTTCTCGCTGTTATATACTTTTCACATACTTAATATACGTCACCTCTGTACAATGCCACCTTTCTCGTTTTCAACCAGCATCTGTGTATCAATGTTCAACGCGAACTTAGGGTGATCAAGGAAAACTCTGTACGAGGTGTTGCTACCTGATACCTCTAGTTGCACAATTTATTGGTCCCGTTCCCAGGCCATTTTCAGTGTCGCACTGTATATCAGGTATATTTCGAGACGACCATCGTGTGACTAGCTAAGCATTGGGTGGCAACTCTGTCACATTGATAAGCCTGTTTCGCTCCCGTCAAGACAAAATTTTGAAACTGGTTCTAGCGAAATGATTTTTCATATTTTTCAAAAAGTCCCATACTAAAATTAAGTTTTTCAAAATGAAAAAATGTAATTTCAATATCAAATGCATTTAATATAGTTCAAGGGTAAAACAAATTGGAGATACATATTTAAAAATATAAGTTGGGTTGTCCTCGTAAACGGAAAGCAGTGGATTTTCTAGGTCTCTAGGCCTTGTCAACCACACGATCACGGAATACAATCTTCAAGTCAGTCTTGGCCATATTCTGGAATGCTCCGGTCAATTCGGTAAGATTGGCATTGGGCAAGCGTCTGTCGAAGGGGAAGCCCATGGTGCGTTTATCGGGATACAGTTTGTCCTTGAGACCACAGAAGGAGTAGGCAGTGCTACAGGCATCATTGGCACTTCTGAGAGAGAGAGAGAGAGAATGTATTGGAAATAATTAAATCAAACATTTGCTTACGTATCGGGCTGCTGCACTGCATCCTGGGCATAATCGGAAACCATGACAAACAAATCGAATAACATGCCCTCTGGCTTGCCCTTGGGGAGCAGTAGATGCTGTGGCCAGCCACAGCCGCAGAAACGGAAACGAGCCAATTCGTCGGCAGCAGTGGGCTGATAGGCAGCTCCAATGGGCCGGAAAGAGCGTTCGAAGGGAATGGCCACCGAGGAATCAGTGGACTGACGTCTTACGGTGTTCTCACCAGGCACCACTTTGAAAGGCAATTGAAATTAGCTTTCGGCTTTAGTTAGGTTTTCACTTAAACTTACACTCCACCGTAAACTTGTCCATTTCAATGGCCATTAGACGTTGATCTTCCAGTCTCAGTGGCTGATTGCGCTCATCCACCTTGGGACAGATGAAAATGCGACAGGTGCCTGTACGCTTAGCTCCATTATTGACCACATTGAAGGTGTAGGTGAAGGGTGCGTTCTGCAAGTGAGTGAACGAGGCAAAGATGTTGCCATCGGACGAGGGTCCAAAGTCCAGACCGGCGGCCAGATCTGCGCTTGACTTTTGCCAATAGGTAATCAAGGTGTTGGCCTCTGCTCCGGCTGCACCAATCTTAGCCTCCACATAGTTCACGCTGATGCCATCGAAACCCAACTGGGCGGCATCATAGGCAGGCAGCAGCGTCTTGAACTTGTTGAAAATGCTGTCAATGAATCCGTGCCACCTGTAGAAGACGGGATCGCGCATGGCGGTGGTCACATCGCCCATCACACCGAACTCCTCCAAGTGACGTGCATCGGGATCGTGGGCAAACGAGATAATGGTATGACCCTGATTATGCAAGTTGCCATAGAACTGACTGTTAAGAGACAAAGTGGTGGAAGCCTCAATCAGATTGCCCAGAATGTCAATGCCGCGCACCTCGTCCAAGGGAATGCGTTGACCAGAGGGCTAAAAAAAAGAGAATAGTGAGCAAGGGATAAGGAGAGTAACGCCTTTACCTACATCCTCCACATAGCCCTGATCAATGGCCGCCAATATACGATCGCGCCAACGTTCGACCTCGGCAATCTCAATGGCCGCATCCTCACGCTCCACATCCTTCAATAGTTGATCCGAAATACGCGCCGGATAAGTGCGATTGTTAACACTCGATAGGATTTTGGGGAAGTAGCCCTCGGGTACGCCAATGCGTAGATTATTCAAAGGCTGCACCCGCTTCAGGTTATTACAGAAGCGTTCCACATTGTAGCGAGCCAGAATCTGGTGATGCATGTAGTAGAACAGCTCGCCACGACGATCCTTATTGACCACGGCCATGGGTCCCGAGGCGGGATACACCAAATGCCAATGCCAATGATGGCTATTAACGCCTATGTCTTCACGGAAATACGCCAGACGTTGCTCATCCTCGCGATCCGAGGCGGTATAGTTACGTGGTATGTTCACATGCACACGATTACCCGTGTTGCCTATGACCGAGGCCTCCTGGCGTGCATCCTGTATGAAATCATTAGCATAATCTACCCTCCTTCTTTCACTCCAAAAACTTACCTTCAATACCGAAGGCTCCACAAAGTTGCCCGGAAATACCTGAGAGATATTGGTAATGGGCACCTCACGCGTATCCGGACGATGAGCAATGGCCACAGCGTAGGCATACTGAAACAGCACCGGATTCAGACGATCCCTAAAATATATTACCCCTGTTATAGTGCCCACCTTCATTAATCCATTCACTTACTTGGTAAAAGCCGCCAGCGACACAAACTGCTTCAGATTGGGTGCATCCAGATACAATTGAATCAGCTGACTGGCAATATCCCTATGGCGATCATTAAACAAAGAGAACTGCGCCTTCAGTCCCAACTTCTTGGCAAAACCCAAATTCGGTTTCTTGGCCAGTTCCTGTATGGGTATCCTTAGGTCAACATCCAAAGAAAATCTATTGGATATATCATCCGTATCGTTGCGATAGCGATCCGTATAGAAACTGGCGGGTAAGTCAAGCACCGCTTTGCCTTGATCCCGAGTGGTAAACACTGGTTCCAGTGGTCGCTGGAACAGCAGCTCCAAAGCCTTAAGATCGGTGTTGGTCATTGCTTTTTTTTTTTGAAAGAGGAAACCTGCGTACTTTGCAAAGCGATGGAGTACACTGAGTGAAAGTTGAAGGGAGCGACTGCATTTTATAGTCATTTGCAACTAACCGCAAGTACACAAAGTTGGAGTTGGTCAGCCGCAAAAGTGTAGATAGCGGCTGCTTATCTTCGCGCTTATACTCAAACTATTTCTAAGTGAGTGCCAACTGGCGTTCTTATCTCCTTCTGGTGTAATGTTTGACAGCAGAGCTCACCCATGTTTATAAAGAACCATTCCCACCATGCAATTTAATTAACTGGGTGTGCACTGAAGTCCAGGAAATGAACGAAATCAGTTGAACTTAGATGTTGAGAAATTGCAGAAGTAATAAAACTATGTTCTATGTTTGGTATATCGAGCTATAGAGACTTGATTTAAGTATAAAAGGCAGTTGAAAACTAATTCTACCTTTGACTCTTTTAATAATTACCAAAAATACTTATGCAATTTCGTTACAAATCAAAATCATTCAAAATTGTCAGAAATACAAATTACAAATTTTAGAAATACCGAGAAAATATCTTATCGAACTACAGCGGCATCTCCAAGCTTTTGACTAATAGTCATTAGCAAACAGACTTAAGCAAGGTTTTTGATTTCAATTCAACAAAAGTTTCAAATTTGGTGCTCTCTGACGTAGTTGAAACTAGGTTAAAATATATTTTGCTATGCGACCATTATGATTCTATTTTATGGCTTTTGAAATCATAATGTAAATCTAAAATCTTAAGGTCTTTAAGCAAATTGAATGCAATCGTGGCTATTTTCAATCAGATTGTGATTGCTTCGGGAATCAATTTAACAATTAGTGTCGCAATTTTTCATTAATGTACAAAACGCGTTGTTGTGTATCATCTCAGCCTTTAAGAAAACATTGTGCTACGAATTCAAGCATATCCCAACACTCTTACACCAACGACTTTTCCTTATAGATGAAGAGTTGCGTTTAAAAATGTCCCTAAAAGTTGAAAGTGTCATTCCAGTCTTACCCGGCGTGTTGCTTCGACCCCTGGACAATTAAGGAGAATACGAGATATAGCTTGATTAGGTTTTATCTAGGTTTTTCCAATCCAGATTTTTTGGACAGTTTGGTTCTCCAATTTCAGTCAACAGAAAGTCTTCTGCTTCTTAACTCTGGGATGTGATGTGTATTGCAAATTGCTGGCGTCGATTGCACGCCTGCTCCGGCATTTCTGCAGATCTCAACCTAGCCTGCCGCTTCACTTGTTCATGGCGCCGCCCTTGCGAGTCCATAAACTTTTCCCACTCTGCTAAGACCCCTCCCACTGAGCTAAAAGCCCACTATATACCCACCCAGGGTATAATACCCTTGTTCCACTGGCACATTCTAGAAGTTCCCCAAGCTAAATGACCTCATTCTTTCTGTTTCTCTCCCCATAACAGACACTGATACATTCCTTCGGCAAGCATATCGGTGATGGATTTCCGAGTTCGAGCCAGTAAGCTAGAACATTTATGTGCTATTTACACTAGGTCTGCCTATCGTTAACATTTCCTTGAACCCCACCCGCAAACAAAAAACAACAGACGCCCACTTTAAACCATAAAATGTTCTAGCCTTTTTGAAAAGCACTCTAAATGTTCTACCTTTTTCCGAAAAAAGCTAGATTTTCTATCGATATGCTATCGAATTCAAAAAAGCCACCAATAGAAACAGCTGTTGGTCAGTGGCGTTGCAATGGGTGGAGAGGGCTTTAGCTCAGTAAGAGGGGTCGTAGCGACCTCAACATTAATAATTGCGTGAAACTTTTATATGTTAGTTTTTCATCAAATCGAATGATTTTGGGCTATGAGCGCTAGCAAAAAAACATCTTTTCTAAATGAGTGACTACCCAAATGCACATATATCAATTTTATTGAGGTATCTGAGTGTTCATCCAAATCCGTTCAGTCATTTTTACGTGATTGCGGAATAAACATTCAAACAAACTTCCAAGATATTAACCTAACTTAAACTAGAATTAACCTCTCAATTATTCTGTCGTCCCTTTCTATTATGGTAGTTCTTTCTCAAATTGAGGTTTGCACATGGGAAGACGGCACATTTTTAGCTTGATATGTTCTTCTAGATTGTCCAACTGACTCAAGCTTTTTCGTTTCCGGTCCTCCTACCCCAAGTCCGGCTCCTAGGAGTATCAGTTGAATACTGAATTGTGTGTGGTTGAAATTATTGGATTGTTTTGAGTACAATGAATTTCCTTTCGAAGTGAAACACTGCCAACTTTTCATATCTGAGTTGGAGGATTATAGCTCATCAGTGTCCCTAAAACATACTGTGAGGTCGTACCTACCTACTTCTGCTGTCAGTCAATGCTGTGCTGCTTTTTTCTTCAGGTAAATGATGTTCTGAATTGGAGCCTGAACGTTGAGTGTCGCACTCGGACAGGTGTCCATGAATACGGTTCTGCATAAACATGCCAGCTTTTGCCGCTTATACAGCTGCGTCACTGCAAGACAGCTACGTACGTAAGCATCAGTTTCACAAACATAAGCTAAAATTATAATTATAAACACTGATCCGTTTTTCGAACTGTGCTTCTTCATGGGTATATTTTCCTAAGTCACTCTTACGGAGAATATACTCAATGTGCTTGTCAATTCTAAACCTGTCAAAGTCGATGCCAAGATATGTACTTGTACTTTATTCCGGTGTAATAAGACAGCTGGATGGGTTTATTGGTCTGGGGGGTTTATTGGTCTGGTTCTTCTTATACTCTCCAGTGAACGGTAAATTGATGGTTATTTACCGGGCTTAGGTTACGCCCAATCTTCTTGCACCACTCCAATGTTTAAAAAGATGCAAGTCTCATGTATTTGCTTCACAATGAGAGCTTCATTCCATAGCTATTTGGCTTTGTTAAAGTTTGAAAAAAATTGTATAGCAGATTTTCATTTGCTAAAATTTCGACAATCATATTGCAAACTTTTTTGTGATTTAAGTAAATTTCAAAGCGAAAAGCAGTACAAACAAGCACTCAGTGAGTGCGTTTTTACTGCATACATAAAATGTTTGCTATATTTTTTATTCGTTCAATCAAAGTAAAAGCAACTTCTATCGATTTCAGCTCTTTTTTTCAGTCGTAATTAGTATTTTTGCATTAAACTGCAAATAAACATTTCACTCAAGGTCTTTTGAAATATTTTGCAAAAGGATCGGTTACCTACGGGCATAAGGTAAACTTTTCACATTGAAACTGTACCCCAACTGCAGACAAGAAAATAAATTGCACTTGTATTTTGAGTAAGACTCATTAAGTTCTGTGCGCTTGGGTATAATTCAAATTTATTTTCAGGATTTTATGTATCAGTGCTGTAAATCAATTTCGGACACTTCATGACCAGACCAAAAACTTTGGCCATTGTCAATAATAAATGTTAGTGCCAGGCGGCGCGCCTTGGCGTGGAAATGTGCGCGCATTAATCTGTGAAATTGACAGCTACGCGGGTCCCCTGAGAGATGCGGGGAAATTGAAAAGATGAACTTTCACAATTTCTGCAAGTTGTGACTTAACAACCTGAAAATGACTTTTGATGCCTGTTGGCTTTGACCTGACTTTGACTTGTACCGCCCTATGCAAATGTCCTTGCACTGTGAATGCAGGGAATAATTTCTCACACGTGCACAACTTATTTAGCGGCATTTTATGGCACTTCCAGTTCTCAAAAAAAAAAAGAAAAAGTTTCTAAAGTCTTAAAATACCCAACTTTGTGGTTTGTTGATAAAGATAAAAGTTCGTTCTCTCTCTCTTTGTGTGTGTGCCATAAAAAGGCTGAGGCAGCAGGCCTGCGTTAATTATCTGTTGAATGAGCTTAACCTTAACACCCAGCTGCTAAATTTAAGCTGCAGGAGTTGAAATTTAAATATTTTGTGGTCTCTTGTGAATAACTATTCATTAGCTGTGTGAGCTAACCGCAAAAATTTATGGCTCTGGTTTATCAAAGTCTTGGGTTGGCATTTAAGTCAATTGCTTGAGACTTGCTTACGAAGAGAACTGATTAAAATTTCATCAACCAAATCTATTTTCAACTATGAAGAATATTTTAAAAGCTTTTTAATAGTAGTCGTTAAGCTGCAAGTAAGAAAGTATACATAGCAGAAGCAGCAACGGTATGGAAAGTGGCTGGCTTTCTATTACGCTAGCATCTTAAACATACAAAAGGCAAGACGATGGCATATAGCTGTCATAGGAACGATCGGTTGAAAAACTAGTTTTAGTAAAAAAAAAGTTTTTTAACTTGCCTGAAAACAAAAAATTTTTTCCACTAATAGCCTATTTCATCAAATATGTACATATTCTCACATTTTATCACATTTCCAGAAATATGTAAAAATTTTTTCCATAAAAAAAAATGTACATATTTAATATATGTGTCCATTCGCCACGATTGATAACAGTGTTGTAAAAGGAAAAAGGCATCTCCACAATTGGTATTTATGAGTTTTCTATGCTTCTTTACAATTCAGGAAATTTTGATCAAAATCGGCGGACTATAGCACTTAGCTGCTAGCTAACGGTCAATCCTGAAACTAGTTCTTGTTAGCAAAACTTTTTTGTCGTAAACGATAGCGTCTCCGAACATGTTTGAGGTTTTCTGTCTTTACATAGTTCTGCAGAGTTTGATCAAAATCGCACAAGTTTGATCAACATTGGAAGAGTATATCGAGCCCTAACCGCAACAATAAGCGCCAACGTAAGCGCAATTTTTCCGAAAAAAATTTGTCAATGCAAATATGTTTTACAATGTCTTTCACATCTATACTTCAAATAAACAAAATTTATTATAAATATTTACAAAGATATCGCACTTTCAAATATATCGTTAGTTTTTTCATAACCTCAAAAATAACATAAGCGCCTCAAAAACCAATAGCAGAATAATGGAAACTAAGAGTAGCCTTAGAATTTGGAATAAACGTAAGCAGATACAAAGAAACTCATATTGACTGAGCAGTTTAAAGTGCGGTAGCATTTTGTTTGCGCTCTCTTTGCACCGATGATTTATACAAAATTTTTAGAGCGAAGCTCTTTTACGGACGGTCGATTGGGGGGCAAATCCAGAAAACGATTGTAATTGGTCTTTGCAAGACAGACATAGCAGCAGGTGGGTTGTGAGTGAGTGTGGGTGATGGTGGTGTTGGATTTCCGGTTACCACAACAGTGCCCAAACAGTGACCGAACAATGACCGAACAGTGACCAAAATAGTGATCGAAACAGTGACCAGAACAGTGATCAAAACAGTGACTCATATAGTGACCAAGACTGTGACCTGAACAATGACCCAAACAGTGACCAAAACAGTGACCAAAACAGTGACCAAAACAGTGACCAAAATAGTGACAAAAACAGTGACCAAAACAGTGACTAAAACAGTGACTAAAACAGTGACCAAAACAGTGACTAAATCAGTGACCAAAACAGCGACTTTTTTGTGCCCGAGTTTTTGAAGGGACAAATGGCGATCAGATAGTCCCCAAAAGATCGTAGGATCTGGAGTAGTCCGGAACAACTTTCAGCACCTTAATATGGATCAGATGAATGCGAAATAGTTATGTACTATGATTTCATAGTATAAAAAACTATAAGCAATATGTTATAACTAAAAATTTCTCCATTATAATTTCTTAATGAATACCTCAGCCGATGAATACCTATGGTATTAGCTTGGGAAATACAAAACGAAAAATGAATTTCTTGTAAGAAAATTACATTAATGCAAGGGTATATGAACTTCATCTTTCCTCCAATTTCTCATGTGAAAAACTTTCAAAAGTATTTTTTTGAATATTTTATACTCTTTGCTGTGCATTTTGGCAGAGCACAGATATACGCAGCATCCTCAACACAGCACAGTTGCCTGAGAGTAAGTATCATCAGCCTAATCATGTGGAATAATGCGGAAACGGAAATTGCACACACATAAACATGGCAGTTGTAGTGTAGCATACGCTCAGGCTTGTACGTGTGAGTGCATGTACATATGTGTCTGCGTGTACCAGATGCCAACACCTGCTCTCGGCACACCGACAACACCACCCCGACCTTGCGGAAATGTGGGAAATGAAAATTTTGTGGTTTAACACAACATCAAATTTTGTGCATACATGAGTTTGTGTGGTTGGGGTGGTGATGGATGTGTAAAGAGTGACTTGGACAGCCTCTAATGGCGTATTAATTAAAATTGCAGTGTAACCAAATTCTCTCGTCCATGTTAGCAAAGCAATTATGAAAGCCTTACTACCACACCTAACCTGAAGAACATACGAAAATAGATTGCACAAATAAATATGCACTCAAGCTGACAGACAAAGGCCAATAGCCAATGGCTAAGAATAATTTCACTTGCTTTAGCCAGAAGCTGTCCAATGTAATTCAACAATAATAACGTTAAGTTGGCATTAGGCACCAGCGAACCCAAGGCAAACCGAAAATGCCTTGTAAGAAGGAAACGCGACTGGCATTTTTAATACCGGCTGGAAAAAAAAACAAAACTGGAAACAGCGGCACGTACGCCATATAACAGCCTTCCAGTTGTCTGAAGAAAATGGCAAACAAAACGAAAACGAAACAAAATTGCCTGCTGACCCTCATTTTATTTCACAGATTTATTTAAAGCATTTCCCTTCCTTTAGCCAGGACTTTCAATAAAACCCTTTATGATCTTATTATGATTAACGACCATATGAAACCATAAATGCATAGCCGCACTGCGTTTGCATATCGAAACACATAAAATTCCACTTCCTTGGACCGGAGGCAGCGTTTGGGTAAAGCTTTGCAAATGGTGGACCCGCAGTTGCTTGTGCAGCCATTTATGTAAATTGCTCAAACTGAATGGTGTGAAACAAACGAGAAACTGCAAACAAAGAAAGAAAGTTTTAATTGTCGAAACTTAGTTGCTAGTTTCACCCCTTCCAAAATTAATCAAATCCACGCGCTTTATTTGAAATCCATTTAACAACTGAAGCGCATTACAATCGAATAACCATGCAAATTATTTTATAATTGTCAACCAAATGAGCATGCCAAATGTCAAGTTTAATCCGGTTGACTAATGGGGCATATTTATAATTGCAGTTTATTTTTGTTTTGTAATTATTTACAAATTGTTTAATGAGTCAATGAATAGCACGGACAAATTGAAAGGTATTTAGTATGTAGAAGAATGTTAACCTCCTAAAAATCAGGACAGCCACTCCGCTGTTCAAGCCCGCGAAATTTTTGGGGGTTCGGGTTCACGGAGCGGGATCAGAGAGTCGCTGAATCAAGGTTCAGGTTCGAGCTGGGGCTCAAAAGTAATTTCATTTTATGAAAATTCGATCGCTAGGAGGTGTTTTGCAGCAATTGAATAAGTTTCTGTGAATAAAGGTGCCAATCCAGTGGTTAAATGAATCTCATAGTTCAGTTTTTTCTGTAGGAGTTGAAAAATCGTTTTTTAAAGAACGTTGGAGTGCATTCAACATCTTCAAGGTGACGAGTAGCACGTTATTGCCTTAGCTGTCGCCTGGTACATTTTGAATTTGGTGCTAGGACTCACATTTTTTCGCCTTAGAAGCGTGTTCCATGTGCTTCCTGTTGCTCGGGTGTCTTTTAGTTTCAGCACAGCTTGTATATTTAACTGCATAATTCAAGTAAGAGTCACCCATTGGTATTTGAAGGACTGAACTATTTCCAGGGGCGTTCCATTAAGGATCCATGATTCGTTGCTTGGTGGTCTTCCTCAGTTATCAAGAGTACATTGTATTAACTTATCGTTAACTTTAGGTTCCAAGTGTTAAAATAGGCCTCTGTAGCTTTTATTATGTCTTGCAACTTTGCGGGACTTTCTCCTAGCATGACCATATCATCAGCATACATTAAGACTTTAAGAATCTGCCCACCCATTTCGACTCCGCATTAATGGTATTCCACAAATAGAGCAATGTGAATTGGGCTGATTAGGCATTCCTTTTCACACCTTGATTCGTCGCGAGTTCTTTCGAAATTGTATGTTCATCCCATAAGTAGTAGTATTGCCACTGTAGAGACTTCGCAGGATTGCAATCATTTAATCAGCAGTATGTCTTTCAATTAACATTTATCAATTCAGGCTCTTTGGCTATGTAAGCCCAATTTATGAGTACACAGAAGAAAAAAAAGATCCAATTAAGATCTATTTGAACTGGATATGCCTTTAATATACTTTTAACCTTTAATATCCTTTTAAACATCCAACGGAGCTGAAAATCGTCCAAGGGATATGAAAAATGATCATCCTTTGGACGATTCTCAGCTCCGTTGGATGATTAAAAGGATATGAAAGACATATCCATTCCAAATGGATACGAAAATCATCAAATGTAGCACAAGTGCTCGACTGATAATTGTGCTGCAGGAACAGCTAATACGAAACTTTAGAATTTTGAGGAAGTCGTTCAATGACTTAATATTTTGAATTTGTTCATTATTTTCTACTTCCTTAGATAATGATTTCATTTCATCTTCATCAGAAGATTTATATGGTAAAGAATCATTGATGCTTTTTGACCCATTATGACTTATTGTTTGCTCCGGTACAGGCGCAGGTTCGCGTAGACTTATGTCTATTTCGGTTCAGACTTTCGGTTAATTCCAAACTGGCTTGTAATCCTGATGGTAAACAATTTAAGACAATCCAGGCATTGACTTTCTTTTGATATTGTGCAGACTTCGCCATTTGCAGTTTATCGGAGTTCTTAGCGTTCGTTCTCCTTATGTTATGTCTTTATGTCTTTATGTTGGCTTTCTTTTTATGTCCTTATGTTTGCTTTCTCATTTTATTTGAAGCCTTGCACTGTTTCGTTGTGTTTGATGTATCTAGTGCTTTACTGCTCTTCAAGAAGTTTCTGAAACTGACTACTGACCGTTGAGTATTGATGCTTAGTCCAAGTCTCTGCATTCAGCAAGTGAGTAATCCCGCCGCTGGTCCCTCTCAAAGATAATTGTATAAATTTTCATATACTTATTCACACATTGCCATTTGCTTATTTTAGTTTGTTTGAAAATTGCTTAACAATCACATGAATTTATACAGTTCAATGCTTACATGCTCCTCTATGACAACAAAAGTTATTATGTTAACAGCATTTTAGCCAACATTAGTAATGCTTGACTGGTTGGTTGGTTGTTGGCAATTCAGTTGGTGATTATTTAGACATTAACCATGCATATTAGATTTCAATTTCAATTCGTTTAGTTCGGTTCAATAATCAGTTGAGGTTTGCCATGTACCTGAAATCCTTTGTCATATGCTGCATATTTCTTTGCCACGTAAAGGCCAAGGTGCGTATGAGTAATATTTTCAATTTTTCTCTCATTCCATCTCATTGCATCTCTCTCGGTTTGTGGTTAGACCGAATTTGAGCTGCAATTTGAGAATATTACCTGCAGCAGTGGGGATACTAAGAATGTTGTAATGAAAGAATACAAATGTGGCCTAAGCAAGAATGCCAAACGACGAACCTTTCACATGGAATTTACGCTGCGCCAGCCACTGGGGGAGCATGAGTTCACCATGACCATTGTGCTGCCACGACCCAGTCTTCAGATGGACTTTGTACTGCTAAATCTCACCACTGACGGCTGTCAGCTATTGTCCAACCGGAATCAAGTAACGCTGATGCGTATGGCGCGCAACATTGTGGATCGCTACAGCAATCTGCCCAAGCAGTGTCCCATGGAGCAGGGCAAAACGTATTACGTGCGTGGCTTTCGTCTTGACTTGAGTCTGTTGCCGGCAGTGGAAATGGAGACGCCCGTGCATGTGA
Source organism: Lordiphosa collinella (assembly GCA_018904265.1). Classification (NCBI taxonomy): domain Eukaryota; kingdom Metazoa; phylum Arthropoda; class Insecta; order Diptera; family Drosophilidae; genus Lordiphosa; species Lordiphosa collinella. The sequence continues at coordinate 57,499 of JAEIFV010000378.1, forward strand.
AATTCGGTTATCATCGCAAGCAGTTGCTGGTGCTGCAGGTCCATTTGCTGGCACGAGTGCAGCGCATGGCGCAGAACAAAAAGAAAGTCGGGTAATGGAAATTTGTAATGTGACAAGTCAAAAAAAAAATGAAATAAATTAAAAGTAGAGTGGAAAGCATATGGCCAGGGAGTTAATATGGCAGAAAATCATCCACATCCACCTGCCAGCTGATGCTGCGGGTGTCCCAGCAATTCTTTCCAAGCCATTCAACAAATGTTGTTCAATTACCTGCACAGGCGAAGGCCGAGACAGCCAGACAGGGACACACACAGCACTACATTGTTGCCACATGGCGCCAGATGCCACAATTTGGCATTTGACAGATGACAAAGCAACGGTAATGGTAACTGTAACAGCAATGACAGTGGCAAAGGCAATGGCAATGACAGCGGTAAGGGTAAAGGCTAACAAGTAACGTGTTACCACTCTTCAACAGAGTGAGAATTGCCGGGAAAAGTGTTGCAACGTTTTGCAACTGGCCATTTTTAATTACTCATTACAATTAATTTGCATGAAATTGCCTCGAGACGTGTTTTCTCTAAAACCCTTTTCCCAGTCAAAGCCAATTACGACCTTAATGATAATTGAGCGGTTGCGGTTAGACTGGGCGTGATGTTTGCGTTGTTATTGAAGTTGATTTATGAAAAATTTGTATGTAGAAAATATATAATTATTTCTATACGCCCTAATAACCGTACAACGCCATTTTAATATTATCAGGGATGACACATAATTCTCTAGAGACTTGGCTTTAAGCGATTTGTCCAATGACTTCAAACGAGAAAGCAAAGTTATCTTCGTCTGTGCCGAAGTTTAAATACACTTGAATCTTTTGTGACCAATGACTTAGTGTATAAACTTAATGTCTTGTGTCATTGGAATATTAAAGAAAAAATTAACAAAAGAAAATTGAATGGCAGCTACAAGAAGTGACCATCGGATTATCGCGGTTCCGACATATGTGCAGTTTGCAGCTAAAAGATGACTCTGTTCAAAAATTCAGCTCGATAGCTTCAAAACTGAGAGACTAGTTTGCGTAGAAGCAGACAGACGGACGGACGGACGGACGGACGGACGGACAGACGGACGGACAAAGCTCAATCGACTCAGCTCGTCATGCTGATCAAGAATATATATACTTTATGTGGTCGGAGACGATTTCTTCTAAGCGTTCCAAACTTCTGGGCAAAATTATAATACACTTTTCAAGTGTATAAAAATATTCGCCTTGCCACAAAACTTTGAATGACTTAATTTGGTTAGCTTTTTCACAAAGCCTTCTAAACAAGAGCAAATTAGGATAATTTTTTTAGTTAAAGGATAACTTAATCTGCTTTATCTGGTAAAACTCTATGAGTGGCCGTAGGGGTAAACAACAGAATCGCTTTCACTAAAGAAATGCCTCTTACTGGTCTGATGGCAATCGTCTATAGTAAATGTCTTTTGAGCGCAGCCACTTAAGATGCGCATCGGATTCTGCTTTTGGTTGTCAACTTCTTGTAGTTATTATTATTTGTAAAAGATTTCGATGGCAGGAGCACTTTCTCTTAAATACTTGATATTCATTACGATTGTTTGGCTAAGTGTCATTCCATAAAGCCTTAAGAAATGACATGAAACTGTCCTTATTCCGTTGCTCGAAAATATAGGTGGGCTCGGCTTTACCCAATTCATGCAATCTGAAGAATGCTTAATTAAATGCAAGGCCAGTTTATAACAGGCTGCAGCCACAGCTACCCTCTCTACCTTAGTGAAATTGCGACTGTCCTTAAGCTCCCTCATAAACGGCAAGATGATTTTGTTCTTTTAATCCTCTGATCGATGCATTGCCCTTCATAATTTATTAAAATTAAAAACATCAATCAAATTTACTTTCATTTTACCGGCTTCTTGTCTTTAGTTGGCCTTCATGTATTCGTCCTTCAGTAAAATGCATTTTCTGGCGTAGCAAAAGATAAGCGCAAGAGTCAATGATGATTTTTTTAAAGCCGAGCTCCTCTCAATCTCTTGGCTTGTGCGCTTTGCACACGAGAAAGGGACCTACATCTTAACGCCGAATCCGAAAGGCAGTCCGAAAGGCAGTTTGAGAAACTTTTGCATGGCTAATTACTACAAAACTGGCGCCAACAGCAGTGAGGGGTGACCGGGTGTGTTAGTTTATTTAAAGAAAACACTTTTCATTAGATGTTTCGAGGCGGAATCGATCCTACGCCTCTTGCACAGCTGTCGCGCACACTAGCCGCTGAGCCACACCCGAATTAAATACCAAATTTCTAGAGTTTACCATTAAAAACAAAAAGTTTTTCTTACTTAGACTATTTTTAAGACCTATCTTCTGTATGCCAGCTTTATCATATAGCTTTCTGATCTTCATAGAACTTGGTAGAACTATGAAGAAGCATTAAAATCCAATAAATTCATATTTTGAAGATGTTTTCATTGAAAACAAAAAAGTTTTTCTCACAAAAACTAGTTTTCTTAACGATCGTTCCTATGACAGCTATATGCTATTAGTTCCGACCAGAGATCTGACGAGTGCACCGCAACTGCAAGTGTACTTGATATTTTCGCACTCCGATATCCCGACTACTCCAACAATACGTAATACTTAAGTATTGGTAGAATGTGTGCTCAAAATACAGGGTTATTTGCGTATTCCTCTTTGCTGTCTGAGTAAAATTTGTATGTAACCTGCAAAGTCTGCGTGCGACCGCCCACTCAAAGACGAAAACAGGCACAAATAAATTTGACACCCGCTCAAAACTGAGACCAGTCACTGAAATACTAGTAAGATATGAGTGAGTATATGACCTGACTTCATATTTTGAGTGGAAAATCATACCCAAGACGCAGTTATAACAAGTATACTCAAGTCAAGAAAACAGGCACTCTTGCAGATCTCTGGTTCCGACATATTAGCAACGTGCAGTAGAATGATGATTCTGTGTAATATTATAGCTCAATAGCTTGAAAACTGAGGGACAAGCTTTAATTATTGAGAACCGAACCCTGAAAATAACCTCTTTAGACATAAAAGCTGAAACTGAACCTGCTTCTAGTTTTTAACACGGAGCGTACTCGTCGTCGAATCGACGAGCAATGATGAGGACTCAAAACAAATTTGATTAATTTCGAAATACAGATCTCTCAAGCCATTCGCCGACTCAATAGTAGGCGATTTTCAAAACACTCGAGTACAGGGTCTGTGTCAGAGTCACAGAGTTAGAAATTAAGTGTGAAATATAATAGTCTCAGTTATTCTCTAAGGCATTAAGTGGCTTTTAAAAGCTCGGGTAGAGAGTAAATGTATTCAACTTAGTTGCCAGTGGCAACTTCTCTGCTCACATTGCCGATCCCAGGCCTAAGGTTTATTTTTATAACTCATACGCAGTGTTGCATTTTGTACTTTTTTTTGACAAAACTTATTGATGTTGCAAAACTATAGAAATACTTATTTCTTTGAGTGTACTAACTAATCGCTTGCAGATATTGTGATAACTTAGTTATATGGGACATTTTTATGTTTTGTGTGTGTGTGCGTGTGTGATTTTCCCCCTAAATGTTAATAGTGTCTGCTGGTCCCAACTGTCAGTTAAGTGCTGTCACTCCAATGCCTGACGCCTGATATAGACACTCTGCTCCGCCCACTCTCCCTCTATCTCTCCCTCTCTCACCCCTCCTCTTATCGGTTTGACTTTTTGCCATTTGTCCACTTTCATTTAATAATAAAAACGCAACAGCTGTCAGTGTTGTGGTTGCGGTTATTCTGGCTGTCGAATATATGTGTGTACAGGAGCAGCACCTCAGTGGTCGTGTCCTGGGGGGCAAAAATATTAAAAAGCCAGCAACAATTTATGTATTGGCCTTTTTGTGTTAGAGCTGAAAAGCGGCAGCGTTAAATGGACTTGCCGTGTTTTCTGTTAAGTGGATTCTTTTGGATTTTTTATGCATGAAGTGTTAAAAATAGTGATGCGAAAATGGCCACGAAACGAAGGTCAAACACGGCACGGGGTATTAATTGGAAACAAAAACTAAAAAATTGAAATTGAAATTCATGTTTTTTCTCTCTCTCTCTCTCGCTCTTTTGCAGCATTGCCACGCCCGAAACAGCGCTTGTATAGGCGCCCCGGCCCCAGCATTCCCATGCCAGCCCGCAAGGGGCTGCTAGCGCCCCAAAATACATTCCTGGACACAATTGCCACACGGTTCGATGGCACGCGTAAGTGAAACAAAAGCAAAACAACAGAAACAAAAGCTAAGCGATTCTCCTTAAGGATTTTTTATATGATTTTTTAATGTAATATTTATGTCAGTTTTATTGAAAGACAAGAGGGCCGGGCCTATGCATAAGCCAAAAGCCCCGGCATTTGGGCCACTCATAAAAATTTATACAACATAAGAGATTTTGGGGCAGCAGCAGCAGCCTTTTAAGTGCAGGCGCTTGGGGAGAATATGTGCGAGTGTGCGTAAGCTTTATCCTTAGTGAAATCTGCCAACGACTCTCATCAGGCATGCTGATGTGTGCGTATGGCTGTGTCTGTGTGTCTGTGTGCACGGGGAAATTAAAACTATGTATTGTACGGACTCGTTTTGTACGATTGTTGCCTGGGCCGCTGCGTCGCCCGGCAACGCAATACACAAAGGCCCGCCTCCGCTTCAGAAGGACGCGGCACAAGTAGCTGAATCCTTAAAATTTGTAAAATGCTGTGCATTGTTTCATCAATTCTTTCAATATGAAAATGAAAATATCTTTGTTTTGATTAGCAGCAATTAGTCAAATGCTTGGGGGAATGACAACCGCAATGCCTAAGGGCCAGAATGTCTTAGCTGTCTAAAGTGCAGATTAATTGTTGATTTTGTGACAGAACAAAATACTTCAAAGTGATCCCCAAGGCGATATTTATATCCATGACAATGAAAGGCTTCACTCTGACTTAAAAGCATTTGTGTATAAAACTGAACCAAGAGCATCTCCTTGCCGGAGACCATTGGAGAGAGAAATAAAGCTAGGCTAAGTGTTCTATAAGAGTCCACAGTGCTAACTATATGGCTTTTTGGACCTATTATTTTTCGGCTACATAAACACATGGACACATTGCCCATTGCCCTGAAATCGAAAACATTTTCAAACATAATGGAGAAACTGAATTATTCAGTAGTGACTTGTCCACCTCTTTCAGCCGCTGCATGCACAACCTTGGCTTTACACCTCTACACGCTTTACAACTCTTGTTCAACGATGGGACAGAAAGTGACTAATCCATCTAACGACAACAAGTAAGAAAGTCGGTCAAGCCCGACTATAACATACTGTGTACCTGTTAAGTGCTGCCCATTACCATTGCGACCAGTGCTCTGTTAAGAACTCTGTTAAGAAATTAAGTTGCCCTCAACTCAAAATAAGAACAAAATATATTGAGCACAATTCAACTAAGCTCAAGCATTCATACAGACTTTCGGCTTCAAAAGTATGCGTGGTATAAAGAGCTATAACACTCCATTTCCGATCGTTGTTCTTTGAGTGCAAAAGCTCTTGGGATCGATTCGATTTGACCAAGGCTGATGAGTTGGCTCATCGCTGAAGTTGTTGTACAGTGACGATTCTGAATATCCGGAATATTGGCAGAGCAGCAGCACATCCAGCGCATGTAAACAACAATGACTCCCTATGAAATGAGATATGTATCCCATTCAAGCCTGAAGCACACTCAATCCGATGTTTTACCCAGTTCAGTTTAGAATGTATTTCAAAACGGAACAAAATCAACTCATTGCTTTTAAGTTTTCAAGAAACTGTTCTTGAACTGAGAACATTGTACGACAAATGAAAAAAGTGTGGGTGTCGTGGAACACCCGGTACGAGCGAAGCTCCTTACGGGGGCGAACTTGAAATTTCAAAACTGCCAAAAAAATATAAAGTAATTTTGATTGGTTTTGCCCCATCGAAAATCGATGTTTACGATAGTGCTATAATTTTTTTTAAATTTTCATTTTTAACCAAGGAAATTGTTGCTAATTTTCAAAATCGGGGGTGTCCTGGAAATCTCTAGAGATTTTCATCTTCGGTTGGTTTGCAAATCGCTAGAGTCGGTGTCCCAGAACTTCGAGAGATTTCGTTTTCTTCGAAAGTCTAGTTCGAAAGTCGAGTTCGAAAGGTGTATGTAATATATTATGGTCCTACTACAAAAACAGTAATAAATTGCGTGGGTTCGTGAGGTCGCTATTGGTTGGTTAGTGTATTGGTTGGTTTGCCAAAATCTCCCAACAAAATACGAGAGGTTTGAAACCAACCGAAAGAGATTTCTAGGACACCGAGAATTGGTTTTGGGTTGGAATTTGTTTGCAAGAGATTTCTGGGACACCGCCGAATATGACCATTTATTGACACTACTTTTAAAAATTCAACATTGATTTTAGAACAACTATGAAATCATGGTATCAAACTATTTCGTAGCTGAAAAACAAGGGTTCCCAAATATCTCAACGATTTTAAAGCGCAGATATTACAAAATTAACCAATATCTGGTAACAAAGTCGTCGCATTATTCTGAAGCATTTGAAGGTGTTGTAAGTTGTTCGCGACTACTCTCGATCCTAGGATCTTAAAGGGCCACCTCATTTTCATTGTGTCCTGACCGACTCGGTCACTGTTTTGGTCACCGCTAATTCACCACCATCACCCACCCACTCACAACCCACCTGCTGCTATTGCTGTCTTGCAAAGACCAAAGCTGCTGACTTTGCAAAGTCAAAAGCGTATCCAAAGAAATCAGTCGCAAAGACAATCGTTTTCTGGACTTCCACCCCAGTCGACCTTCCGTAAAAGAGCTTCGCTCTAAAAATGTTCGTGCTAATCTGGAATCCATCAAAACAATAATTTCACCAAAGCTAACTGAGTTGCTCTTCCTGATGGTTCCAAAATTCGCCTTCTATAAAGCCTGGCTGGGTCTTTGTTGTGGCCATAACCCAAACTAATCTCACCTATTGTTTGTGCTTGTGAATGAACAAAGGTTTTACGAGGCATAAATAATAAAATACACATATTAAATGTGTCTGTCCAAGTTGATGCTGCCGCTGCTGTTGCCGTCCACAGACACTTACATAACTCCGGCTAAGCCTGTTAGTGATTTATTTGGGTGTCCACAGGGCGTATGCTTTTCACTTAGTGTTCAGTCAACTACACATAGTAGTACAATATCGTTTAACAAATGTATTTTTAATTGGCAGTAAAACATGTTTATTTTCAATTTGATTTCAATGTTTGACAATTAAGATATGCACTGTGTAAACATATTGGTTATAACTTGTTGATACACGCACACACACACATTCAATTGACGATTTGCTATGTGAGCCATTTACCTTTGTCGCTCTGTCTGCTTTCGCCTGGTTGCCATTCAGCTGGCTGTCCTTAATTCAATTTGTTGCAGAGGATAAAGCAAGCACACACTCATAGTAGGTAAGCTGTCTATGTATGAGTGTGTAATCTGTCCATTGTGTATGCAACTGCATTTGTAATGCGAGTAACTTTTCATAGTTGCATTCATTCCATTTTATTTATGGCATAACTAAATGGCACCTAATACCCTGAGGAAGAGCAATTATACAGACAACAGATGTGATTGGCAAATTTAAATTTGAATTGCATAAGTGTTGAGGGTGAGTTAGCTTCGACCCACCTTATAAGTCTGCACGATATCATTTAATGAAAACCTTTCCCTTCAGCCAAAGTCTAGCCTTTCAATAAACATTTTCAAATGCTTTAAACATATCTGCCTTTTTACTTTCATTTAACCTTTCAGGTCAGACGGTATTCGCCTGCAGGGCAAACATTTTCAGCCACTTATTTGTTGTTCTTGCCTGAATTGAGCAAATAGCACAACAAGAATTCTCATTTCACTTAAAGCTCGCCTGAAATTTAATTAAATTTTTATGTGTAGAGATTTTTTGTTTTGTTTTTAATTTTATCAAAATAATCAAATGTGGCCAGGGGCTAAGCAAATATAGTGGATGTTTATTGGGGGGAGAGTACCATATTTCATTCCGTTCTGCTCTTCCGTTACAGACTCGAACTTTGTGCTCGGCAATGCGCAGGCAAATGGCAATCCAATTGTTTATTGCTCGGATGGGTTCGTGGATTTGACAGGATATTCACGCGCGCAAATTATGCAAAAGGGTAAGGGACAGACTGTCAGCCATCAGCGTCAACTTATTTAACACTTGAATACTCATTTGAATGTATTGTACATTTTATTCAATTGTCTTGCCAAACGAAACACTCCCCTAAACACAGGCTGCTCGTGTCATTTCCTTTACGGACCGGATACCAAGGAGGAGCACAAACAACAAATTGAGAAAAGTCTCTCCACCAAGATGGAACTAAAGCTGGAGGTTATTTTCTACAAGAAGGAAGGTAAGCCCGAAAGAGCATGGAAAATGGCAAATGGTAAATGGAAAATGAGTGCAAGTATGTGCGAAAATGAATGCTAAGTAAATTGTTTTCATTTTTAATTAAAAAAATGTTTTGCTGCAAATGAGAAAGTTCATTTGGCAGACAGGAAATTGCGGCTGTTTTTGGAGGAAATGGAGTGGTTGACCAGGCCAAAGTACATGAAAAGTGAAAGCCACACAAGTGAAAAGTTTCAAAGGCGGGGCAAACTGAAAAAGGATTAATTCAATTGCCTTTATGCTCGCCCACCACCAACCAGTTGGAAAGTTGAGAATCAATTGTGGTTACACCTCGGAAAGTTTTCTTTTCGCAGCCGCAGGATACGAAGCCACAGTTCACAGTTAACCTGAGTAAGCCTCAGCGACTGACATGGGCTTGTAATTTAAGACAAGGGCACAAATGGCAGAAGCAACAGCTGGAGCCCAGCCGCACAGTGGTTCAGAAATGAGTCAGAAATGTTTTGAATTGTCAAGAATTTTGATGATTTTTTACAATCTTGATAACTGCAAACTGCTAATATGATGGACCATTTCCGAAAACAGATTCGATCATCTAAAATAACCACCAAACCTTCAATATACTGGACCTTGTTGCCTACTTTAATCGAACTCAATTTTCAAAGGCTTAAAAAAATATATAAGAACGATGACCTTACCCCATACACCTACATTTTTTCAAGATTTTATTTTTACTTTACTGGGCCTAGAAATTTTAGCATAAATATTTGTTAAAAGAGTAATACTATACTAGTTTTTTTGATCAGGACTTAGCACTACGTCATACCTTGGGTTCAAAAATATGCCACATAGAAAAGCATCCTTGTAGTTCAGCTGGTGTCAAGGCACTACCAGGCCTAACGACCTGATGCATCACTGAGCGACAGTCGCGTCGTTAAGGTAAGGAATCACAGCGCTAGTCTAGTACGTGAACTATGGTGTGCACCCATCACCACACTAACGACTGGTAATGCAGGGTCATACCGATCAGTGCGTTTTCCGGACATTCCCATACAAAATTCGCAAGGCAAATACTTGGCTAGTGGTTGGTCTTGTGTCGAGTGCTCACTACGAAGAGTAAGAGAATTCGTGAACTACAGGGACTATTTTGAAAAATAAATTTCTCCCTCTTTTATATTTCCTGAAGGAGCGATTTCGCTAGATATTTCCAATTTGCTGTTCCGGTTCCGGTTTCGGTATTAGTTTCTGCTGAAAACGTTTCGTTCGCACGAGTGCTAAACACAAGTTTTTCGGTCGGAACGTTACGAAGTATTTACTACAAATAACTTACCGAACTTTTCTGAGTACGTTACTTGGCTTTGTTCAGCTCTTTTTCAGAACCCTGTTTTGAAAACAGTCTGTATTTTCAACAATGCCCTTGTGTTTAGAATACTGGATTAGAAGTACTCAAAATTTTAGTCCTACTGTCGTGATAGAATCATTTAAGTGCTATTTAAAAATAGCTCGGCATTCAATGTGCCAATCTAATTTCTTCATTCTTTCTCCATATTTGTAAAACCTTTAACAATCCTTCTTCTATTCTTCTTCATTCCTCCATTCAAATGTTTACTTTTTCTGTTCTCAAGGGTTTTTTCTAAGGGTCAGACACACAGTACCAAGTGGATTTTTATTGAGTTAAGACTCGAACTAGTACAAGTCTCCTGGGGCACGCTCACACACTCTCACACACACACACACACTTGTTGACAACAATAAATTTGTTCTTAGCATTTTCGCACGTTCCTGTCGCGGTATTTTGCTCCCTAATGAGGTCACGATTAATCAGCAAAACAAAAAGACAGAGGGAGACAGCGGGAGACTAAGGCAAAAGTTAAAGTCACAGCCTGCTTTTCATCATTGGGCCAGGGCCATCTTAACTTGATGATAAGTTTTCTAATTAGCCAAAGCGTTTAAAAGTTTTAGAGTAGAACTAGGCCCAGTTGTATGGGTTTATTTGATAGAGACCGATAGAGGGGGTGCGAAGGCCGCCGGCGATGAAGACAATTAATCGAGATAATTAAAATGCAGGCCAATACCAGCAATAATTGTGTGCTAATTGAGTTGCCACGCAATTAATTTTTTGCATATAATTTGTGTGTTAATTAAAAATTAAGTGACTGTAGAATGCGGGACAATTGTTCACCCTCAACCCTTTTGCTCCAACAGGTGCTCCATTTTGGTGTCTCTTTGATATTGTGCCCATTAAAAATGAGAAGCGCGATGTGGTGCTCTTTTTGGCCTCGCACAAGGACATCACGCATACCAAAATGCTGGAGATGAATGTAAACGAGGAATGTGATAGCGGTAAGTAGTACAAAAATGAAAAAAAAATCACCCACCTAGCACACCTACACACACACACACACACACTCACTTACCCATAAATAAGTAAGCACCTCAACTTTGATTAGTTGTGCAAATATGGTGAAGCCGAATGTCAAAAGAAAACCCAGAGCAGAGCCCGATTATATGGCATAATTCTGTTTTTCATAGTTTGTTTCGGGCTGTGTCATCATGTTACATCGCGTGCCTGTGACATTTAAATAAATCTCTGTCATATATTTCAGCGTTAATTCAAATGTCGTTTCTCATTGCACCAACACTGTTACACAGCCAACTCTTTGGTTTCATCATCGTCATCGTCCTTGTGGTCGCTTGCTTTGGTTTGGCTCTGCGTTTTGTGGTCTTGCAAAATATTTCTTAGATCACAATTCCTTCAACTAAATTCACTTGCTTGAATGTTCTTTGTTTTATCAAAAATGTATGCTTTATACCTTCAATTAGTAAGAAAAAGAACTTGGAGCTGCTTTGCTGCTTAAATATTGATGCTTACTTTCTTTTAGTTTTTTTTCGCTAATGCGGATTAGTACGAGTTTGCTGCCTGCACTTGGCCAGGCCATGACAGGGCCAAAGCATTCATTTGCAGTTTTATTACCATCGTTATTCACTTGTTTGTTGGTTTGTCTCTGCTCTTGACTTGGCTGTGGTTTGCAGTTTTCCAGCTGCTCGAGCACTGGATTATTTTTCCCAGCACAATGTGCTCGAGTGCTCGAGTCCCAACAAGCAGATGTCCGGAATGCTGAATTGTTGGCTTGTCTTGACAGCCGGAGGTGAAGCCTTAAATTATTTAGTGCTGATAGCATCAGTTTTGTCATTGATGTGCCATAAACTATGAACGAGTTGGGGCAATAGCAGCAGCTGCTGCAGGAAAGTCCACTGGAAAAATATTGAAACATCTACTGTTAAGTACAATGATTTGTAACTATATAGCGGATCCACGACATTCTAGAAAATGAGATAACATTTAAGGCATGCAAAACTTTTCTTCACAAAACCAAAAAATTCCATACCGAACCGCTAATTTGTGCTCGCAAGACGAGCTGGCAAACAAAAACGGGTCTGGTCATTTCATAAATAATTTTTGAAGATGTTTATGTAAGATGATTAAGTGGAATAAACATAAGTCAGTTGAACTGAATCATCTCGTAGAGTTAAATTTTATAAAGAAGTTTAAGTGAACAAATTGGTTAACTCCAACCTCAAGAGCACATAATCTGTGCTAGAGTCAATTCCTTCAAGACGCGATCATACCTAGAGCAAGACTTTATATGAATATCCGGCTTGAAGGACTATTTTCCCCTTCAAAACAGGCGATGAAAAGGCAAAGATATTGCGTTTTTCTTTCTAGGTTAGCTTAAAATAAAAAGATCAGGAATTCGAAATCACAAACTGGCATAATAACAAATCAAGTGTGATCCCCTAATATTTCAACTTTAGTAAATGAGAAGTCCGTTCTCGATTCACTTATGAATCTATTCGCGATGACAATCAGGGCCGCGATATGTTATCGATATATCGCTTGTAATGATCATGATAAGTGTGGCCACTGGCCAAAGCTGCCACAGTACTTCCTCTCAAAGTAGTGGGAGCGAATGGATGAGATGGGTAGAACTGCAGCAGCAGAGTATAGATTTGCGTGGTTGTGCAGATGGTTACCTCTCGTTAAGGCCGGGATGCTTCGAGGGGGGGTCGATAAGCAAGTTTGTTTGAGCCTGGGTGATATTGCCCCTCGTCGAGGGCTTCGTGTTGCCTCGGTTGAGGACTTTGTCGCTGCCTCGCGTTGAGAGTATTGTTGCCTCGCGCTGAGGGCTTTGCTGTTCAGGTTCACAGACGTGCGCGTAGTAGACACGACTGAAACAGAATCGATTGTGCTTCGGTTGAGGTTGATGAACGGATGCGGGGGTTTGTAGGTAGACGTCACATGTTGAGCGCCTGTGACGGCAGGCTGGTTTGTTGGAGAACTTGTAGTTGGCTCAGACTGGCAGCAGTTACCAAGCAAAGAACGTCCTGAGGAGTAGCTGGTCGTTAGTATTCGATTCAGTTCAGGTAAGCCAACGAAGAAGGCAGTTTTCTAGCAAGTGGGTAAGATTCGATGAGTTGACGTTGAAGAAAAGACAGATAGGACTGGGCTAACTGCATCCGTGGACCGTTGCTGTTTGACTCGGCGAAACACACATGAGAGCAGCGAGTGTAAACCTTGCCAAATGCACATGTGAAAGTGAGTGTGCGAGTTGGATTGGTCCGGGCTGCGAGTACGCGTGTGTGTGTGTGTTTTAATTTCACAATTTTCGTGGAAAAAATATTTTGTTTGTTTAATGAATCTGTCCGAGATGACAATTAGGGCCGCGATAGATTATCGATATACGCTCGTGATGATCGTGATAAGTGTGGTCATAGCAGCCGAAAAACCATGCTATAATCCGCAGCGGTGCCATAAAATGTCTAAGCCGAACTGAACCCAACCAATCGGTATTCCTCAGCGGCTTGCATTCCTGCTTCAATAGTTAAACAAACGCTTACTTCCATTTCTCTCACTGTAGCTATCAAAAATGCACACTTAGAGCTTGGCAACTGTTGCACATTGTGCTGTCCTCACCCAGCATGACACTGACAGCCTTCTGTTTGCACCAAAGTGTGTATGTCATGTCATGTAAAATAATTATATTATAACTCTTACGTACACATTCCAGCATATATTTAGCAAATAAATTAGATTAATTTCTTGAGGCATGTGTAAATTATGATGAAGCTAAGAGTTAAAGGATTAAATCGTATTATATGGCAAATATTTGCAGCTCATTCAATTTGGTAATTTATGCAAATGAAATTAAATCAGAACTTAACCAACCTTGACATACCATACCAAACCATACCATTCGCTCGAGTGCAAAATTGAGTGCTGATCCACATCAATTGGGAAATTAATGCCTGACAGCGGCAGGAGCCGGAGAGCAGAAGTGCTTCTCCTCATATTAGTCGAGTAATTAGGCGAGGGACAAAAAATGTTGGTAAATTAAGCGGCTTTTGATAAGACGATTTGAATTATCAAATTTAGGACAGGCCGTCCTCGTCGTTTCACACATCATTAGGCCTGACCAAAGCGCCACACTCGAATGATTCTCGCATAAATTGTAAAGATGATTTCGCCATCTTTTTAATTTGACAAGAAAAAATATTAAATTCTGCACCTTTTTCATTTTGATTGAGGTGCCAGCCAGCCAGACAGCTTAATTGACATTCTGACATGACAACCGCCCCCAACTGGACCCAGGGTCTTAAAATTGAAATCAAATTTCACCAACAACAAAGTGAAAATTTGTTAATAAACCCTAACCGGAATTGGTCGTCCTTTTTCCTTATAATTAGTATGCTCCGTCGCCGCATTTTTGCGATACAATTTTTCACAATCAACCTAATTGTAATTTATAGCGGCACGTGAAGAACCTGCCCCACTTTGAGGTAGACACAAATAGAATTAAGTTGAATTTAATGAGCTTGCCTTGGGGTCTGCCTAGAGTAGACTTGAGCAACTTGAGCCTGTTTACATTGCCAAAATTGTTGGGCATTCTTATCGTTTGTGTGTTGTTGTTTGCCTGACGGTGAAATATACTGTTTATTCGCTGGTTGTTTTTGCTATTTGCTGTGGTCAGTGTGAGGCCAAATATTTGTTTGCTTCTCAAAAACGGCTCATAAATTATTTGGTCATGAAGTGTTGTGTAATCAATTGTGGAGGGTTCGTGTATATAAAGCGATTAAAGATTAAAATAATTTATTAAGGATGAGCTGGTAAAAGTTTACATGAATTTAAGAAGGTGGTTTTTATAGTTGAGGAGAGTTGTTGAAGATTAGGAAGATCTTTAAGAAGGGTTCGCCAAGAAAACAGCTCAGAAATGTTCGGAATGTTCAAAAATTGTGAATAAAAACAAAATTTCCAACTTCAGTTAAATATTATGGTCAAACTTGAGGAAATCAAAGAAATATTGGCAGCAAACCTACGACGACCTGCTTGCTTTGACACGCGGAATGCAAAAATAATGTGAATTAAATATAAATTTTCAATTACAATTGAATACTATGGACAAATATGTAGAAATCTAAGAAATTTTAGCAGCAAACAAACGTTGACCTGTTTGAATTGACGCGCGGAATGCTTTAAAATTGGAACTAAAAAGAATTTTACTTTTTCAATTCAACATTATGGGCAAGTATGAAGGAATCAAAGAATTCTATGGAGCAAACTACTTCGATTTATTTGTCTTGATGCGCGGAAATCTCAAAAATTGTGAATTGAAAAGAAATTGATAGCTACAACCGAGGCCGACCTGCTAGCCTTGAATCGCGGAATGCTAAAAAGTTGTAAGCAGCAAACCGACCCCGATCTGCTTGCCTTGATGCGCGAAATGATACACAATATTTAAAAAGAACCAAAAATTCAGAACTACAATTTTAAATTATGCGCAAATATAAGTAAATCAAAGATTTATTGGCAGCATACCGACTACGAGCTGTTTGTCTTGATGCTCGGAATAGGATTGATTCTTGGTCAAGTATTGAGCCATGACTATGGTAAAAAGTCATTGACATTCCGCGCGTCAAGGCAAACAGGTCGACATTAGTCACCTTAGTTTGACATTTTAGGGATTTTTGTTTGTTTTTTGTTGCTTTTCAAACCATTTAACTAGCACCTACACCAACACTTCAGCTTTGTGTGGCTTAAAAACTCAACTTAAATAATCCCCTAAAAATTGTGAAACCTGAAACTAAACTAAAACAAAAAACCTAAACAGCAACTAAATGTAATTCACAAAATATGTTTATGGTTTAATTTGATATATTTTCTTTCTTTGTGCTCTTTTTCTCTATACTAACCCCCCACCTGACCGGCAAATCATTGTAATTAATCCCACCACCCATTCCACCGCCTCTCTCCCATATTCCCCCATGTATACTTTTTGAATTTGTTTTTTTTGTTTGCCACTCTGTAAGTTTTTGCCCTTACAGCTGCTTTGCTGGGCGCGAGATTTCGTGCCGGCTCCAATGCCGGCATGCTGGGCCTGGGCAGTCTGCCCGGTCTGGGCGGACCCGCGGCCAGCGATGGTGATGTAGAGGCGGGCGATGGCAATAATTTGGATATACCTGCGGGCTGTAATATGGGACGACGACGTAGTCGTGCGGTGCTGTATCAACTATCCGGGCATTACAAACCCGAAAAGGGTGGTGTCAAAACCAAATTGAAGCTGGGCAATGTGAGTATGGTCCGCGTCAAACTCAATTAAGTGGGGAGGATTTAAAGAGATTCGCCATTAGATTGATTAACATTTGGCTTAATTGAAATTCACTTTTCGTGTTCCGTTCGGCAGAATTTTATGCACTCAACCGAGGCACCGTTTCCGGAATACAAAACGCAATCGATAAAAAAGTCACGCTTGATACTGCCCCATTATGGCGTATTCAAAGGCATTTGGGATTGGGTCATACTGGTCGCTACATTCTATGTGGCACTAATGGTGCCATACAATGCGGCGTTTGCCAAGGCGGATCGCCAGACGATGGTCTCTGATGTTATTGTGGAGGCGCTGTTCATTGTTGGTGAGTTGAAGTTACATTTATGGGCAACCTGTTGTTGTGTGTAAAGCTTTCAGCATCATCGTCATCATCCTCATCATCGTTGGGGAAGGAAAATTGAATTTGTCTGGTATAAAACGTTTATCCTTTCTCTCTCTCGCTACTTTTATTGCTCTTTTGTTACAGATATTTTGTTGAATTTTCGCACGACCTTTGTCTCGCGCAAAGGTGAGGTCGTCTCCAATTCCAAACAGATTGCCATCAATTACTTTCGTGGCTGGTTTGCCTTGGACTTATTGGCCGCTCTGCCCTTTGATCATCTCTATGCTTCCGATTTGTATGACGGTGAGGTAAGTCCTGGTTGAGTTTTGCACATTTGCATAACACTTCAAATTGCATTATGCATTTCTGGTTTGGGGTTTTGCGTGTGTGTGTGTTGATATTCGTTAGGAAAGTGAATAAATGGAGAAATTAACATAACAAAATTTAGCATCAAAATGCAATTTTATGGGACTAAATGAAATTTTGCAGGGGCATGTTTTAAATTTTGTTCGATGGAGCAATTCAAATGTTTCAATTTAGATTTTGGTAGACCAAAATTGGTGCAAAAAAATAAACTATGATGGCCAAACAAAAATGGGAAACAAAAATAAGGAAAACTTTTAGTAAGACTTTCTCTATAAAGGCGCCTCAATTTTGATTATGATAAACTCTAAATTTTTGTATATACTCGTTTACTATCGATTCAATAGAGGTATTTCAAAAATCCAGCTTTAAGTCTGTAACTGAGAACGTTCGAATTTGTGGATTGTTAGATCAGTTTGACATTTAAATATCAAAAATCGAAAATAAATAAATGAGCACACTGATTTGTAATTTGCGATGGATAAAAGAAGACATAAATGCCCGGAAGAAGCGCCATTGCCGTAAATGTTGGGGACATTTTTCACGGAAAGGAGGCGCAAAAGAATACCCTTTGACCGAAGCGACAGAATGCACACCACCCACAATAGCCGACCCAGCACCCGAAGTGTTCCGCATTCGCTTGCAAGAACTCCTCAACCCGTTAGGTTAGATTAGGTGGGAAAATCCCATTTCCTCTCTTCGGCCTATGAAGGCTCGTTGTGTTACCATATGTATAACCCTGTCTACGATGTGGTTGTAGAGGGAGGGTCGCCCCTGTTAAACCATTTAGATAGTAGCACGAATTTGAGCGAAGAGAGATGAATCCGTCGCCTTCTGCTGAGAGCTGGAAAGTGACAGAAGAGTTGTTGTGCACTCTCCTTTTTATCAACTGAATTGCAGCTTCAACTGAAGTCATTGTGTCTGATGCCGAGCCTTGCGGCGTGTCTTCCTATTAGGCGGTGTCCAGTTAGGGCCCCTTACAGTGGGGAAATGTTCTTTCTTTATGGAGCAACGCCCCATTTTTTTTTAATATTTAGCGTTGGTCATGTAAGCCCAGAAATTTCACATGCGTGAATCTTTTGCCATCGATTCATGGTTATTCGATAGGTGGTTTCTTTTTTTTGTAGCTTAAAGGTCGCAATGGTAGGACCGGAGTGCCGGCCATCTCGTTGCCTTCAATGTTTCAGTGCCAGAGTTTTGGCATTATTATTATTCCCATCAAGGGCTTTTAAGGCAGCTTGACTATCGGAGAAAATGAACACGTTACTTCCTCAGACTACGAGGTTTTCCAGAAAGTTGGTAGCCTACAACGACCATCCAGAATGGAGCATTGGGCATTGGGCTTGCAGTGGGACATTGAGTTCCAGTCCAGACGACTTGGTATGGTGACTTTAGTTATACATGGTGGTTGTTCGGGCCAGAACCCCTGCGCTTTGCCGCCCATGTAAAGTTATAAGACTTTGCCAACCTATAATTAATGTCAATCAAATCAATGGCCATCTGCCACCAAATTATGTTTGTTTGATTTGATACTCGCTCTTGTTATACATATTTCTCCCTCGTCTGTTCTATATTTAGACATTGCAGCTGCGCAGTCGCTCTCTCAAGCTCACTCGCTGCAGCGCAGTCGCTAGCGACGCTTTGGTCGCATTAGAGCTTTTGTAAAGTGCAGGCGAAGACTGGTTAAATTATTTGCGCGCCGTGTTAATTTTATTTCGTTCGGTTAACTTGGCCAACTGGGGAGACAATCCAGTCTCTCCACAGTGGTAAGAGCTAAATTTAGGATGCAGTAGTCAAGCATCGGCGGTATCACCATCGATTACCAAATATCTCTAACTACAATTAAGCACGAACAAAAACCATTTGATCACTAGAAAAAAAGTAAAAGAAACTACTTGGCACCTCACAGCTAGTTTTAGTCGTTTATGATGGAAATGCGATTAAAAATTACAAGAAAAATCAGACAAAATCGATGGCGACCAATCCCTAGAGGTAGCAAATTCAAAACTTAGAATCGATAAATGAATACACGGCTTTAAATATGCTATGGATTTTTGCAAATGATACGTATAAAAAAGTACAAATTTTGGTAACTAAACTGTGAACTAATATATCGCCGTTGCGGACGTTAGCAGAAGTGCTTCGCATATACTTAATTTGACTATTTTTCAACTGATCTTCTCAATCTTGTTTTAAAATCATTAAAAATCAATAAAGTTAATGTCAACGTCCTGATCAAAGTTGAATTGTGTGCCATCGGAAGTTGGCTCCACCAAAGCTTGCTCGTCGTCATCCGAAAAGAAAAGCTCAATGATTTTGTAGGCTAATCTGTTGATTTTGCTATTCCCCCATGGCTTTGCAGGCTTCATCCAAAATGAAGAGGTTGACAAAAAAAAAATTTAAAATAAACTTGACTTGAAACTTGCATTGCCAAAAAAAAAAAAATTGCAAGAAAAAGTATAATAAGAAAGAGTCGAAGGCGACCAGTCCCTGGCAAAGCCAAATTAATAATGAAACCTTTTCTAATTCAATTCATGAGTGTGGCAAATTGCTGCAAATCAAGGCCTACTAGAATACCAACAGACTGAGAGCAAATAGTTTTGATTGTAAGGAGAGCTGCAGGAAAACTTGGAGTTCTTAGCAAAAGCCTACTGATGAATGTATAAGTGGTTTTAAAGTGTTCAAAGAATACAGCTGCCTTCAGATGCTACTGCAGCTGTTAAACTCACACTAAGCAGCCGCCCTTCGTTGGTACAGAGTATATTATAGTGGGGCTTGACCGCTTAAACCCTTGTTCCAGTGACTGCTGGATGAGCTAAATGACCTCATTCTTTCTGTGTGTTTGCTCATAAGAGATAAATGTCCATACGGCAGATCATCCGTGACGATTGATCAAGCCAAAGGCTAAATGATCTTGCCTATTATATGCAAAAGTCTAGATTTTCTATCGATATGCTATCGAATTCAAAAAAGTTACCAATAGGAACGGCTGTTGTTCAGTGGCGTTGCCATGGGTGGAGAGAGGTGGCTTAGCAGAGTGAGGGATGTTTATGGCCCCCTTCACTGAAAACTGACTACGCCCATGGGTTGTGCATGGCCATGGAATGTTAAATTACCATAGTATTTCTTAAGGATGCATTCCGAATACTACTGCAACATGAAGGGCCAACCATAAGAGCATGTAGCTTGACATGTGGAAGGCGAAATTTGGTAATCAGCTGTTTTTTGTTTGCGTTAGTGTGACCGTAAAGCTCATCCTTCTGTAGAACAAGGAACATTCACTTTTTGAGAATGACCTCTAAAATGTGCCAGTGTAACAAGGGGATTACTTGTTTTTATATGGAGTTTGACAGCTAAAGTAAAATTGCAAAGCTTTCAGTTTGACACCAAGAAAAGAAATCGGAAAATGCAACTCTTGTCTAGCTAATTCAGAGTAAGCATCTTATTTGTTTTGAGCCAATTTCAGTTTAGAAAACTCAACCACAATCAGTTGAAATTTACGATTAAACTGCTTTCTTAAAGTTTCTGACTTAGTCAAATCATTTCAAGTGGTAAATAGCATTTAAGCATTTGCATTAAACATTTTGGTAGATATGCATAATTCAGTTTGTACTGAAGTCAAGTTGTGCCTGAACACTTGGCCACTTGGCAGTGCATTTGTCGCTCATTAAGCGGATTACCTGAAGGTGGTTAAATTATAAGCTAAGGCAAGGTTGTGACCTAAATGTGCAGCAAATTAGTTTGCCCCCTTCCGAAAAGTAAACCAGTTGGCTGTGATTTAAAGTGCTTAAGAGCAACGTCCACTGACCATTGAGTGCCGACGGTCACTCCTTGGGGGCATATTCGCTGGCATTGTCTGTCCCAGCACTTAAAGCAAAATATGCTCCATGGCCTGACGTTATTTTACTTCCACTTCTGCCCAGTTCTCGTTTCTTCCTGCTGAGATTGTCCTGTGGCTCGGCTCTGTTCAAACTTAAGGCGAAGTAAGAAACGCTGTCAGGGTCTTTATGAACATTTCAAGGATATCCTGTTGCTGGCTTTCAAACTGATACTTACCCACTAATGCAATCAGCTGGGTCCACCAAATGCCTTAGCTTTGCTCAATTTGAAAATCATTTTTCATTGATTTTTCGCCAAGTCAGTGAATCAAATACAGTCACTACAGTCATTTGTAGCATTTTGTTTTATAGCTTGAAAATCGCTTTAGCTGCCTCGTTGGCTTCCAAAAAACTTTGTCTGTTTCTTGATTTTGCGGCTACCCAACAGAAAATGTCCTGAGGCTAAATCTGGGCGTGTGTTAAGCTGTTTTCTGAAATAAAAAAGTTTCCATAAAACTTTAATGTGCTCTAATTGCAAGTACTGTGTATTCGGGCAAGCTGATAAAGTTACCTAAGTCCATAAACTAAGCCAAGAGTCATTTTCGTTATTATTTTACATTTCTCGGCTTGTTGTACCTTCCTTCTGCTGTTTTCGTATACATTTTGAGCTAATGCACTCGAAACTTTTGCATATTTAGTTTATTTCCAAGTTTTAATTATCTTTGAGACCCCAAAAAAGGCAGTGGTAGCTGCTTTTGGTTCGACCAACAGAAAGAAGCGGAAGTTGCCGTGGCACTCAGTGTGAGATTCAGGAGGCGGCGGCGACAGACAGACAGCCAACAAAAGTGAGCAAAAACTTTGGCTTGAAAGCATCAAACTTGGTGCGACGACAGGACAAAAGTAGAAAGTGAAAACGCAGCACAAATTGCAACATGAATTACAATTTGCTGAAAAACGACCGGCCCTTAATGTTGACTACTGAAGCAGCTACAAAAGGCGACAAACAAAAGCGAAAGGTGGACAATCATCGCACTGTGGTGCAGAACAGACACATTTACATTTTAGTTAATATTTTTTTATTAATTCAAAGACTAAGAAGTTATATAAAAAGGAACTAAAGAAGCAATAAGAATATGTATAAACTAAATTACAAAAGGTTAAAAGAGAAATCAAAAACCAGAGCAAACAACAAATTTGAAATATTCGGAAATAAAAAATGGTAGAACCCCATAATGAAATAAGAAGAAGAACATAGAACAAAGAGAGAAGCCTGAATAATTTTAGTTAAGGGGAAAAGAAAAGTTTCAAAAAGTTTGATATAATGGAAAATAAAAAGTGAAAAGTTGTAAGAATGCTACAAAACACCCTGCACCCTTGTTATATACATTATCACTTAGAAGAGTGGCGGGGCGATTAGCTACATGGGGAGAGGAGAAAGAAAATTAGGAAAATTTTATAGAAAAATATATTCTAAATACTTACTCGGGCCTGTTCCGAGTTCCGAAAACGAGTGGAATTGCCGCAAATCATGTTGATTGCTGTTCCGAATTCCGCAAATCGACTAGAATTGTCGTTTTCAAAACGCGTGCTGTAGGGTCAGCGGAACTAAAAGTAATTGCTATTTAAAGCATTAAAATAATTCCCCAAAATTATTAACTAACAAGAAAGAAAGTCGGTCAAGCCAGAATATAATATACTCTGTACCTGTGAAGTGCTGCCCATCACCGTTGCGACCGGTGCTGCCCATAATTGTTTGTTTTCCTTATAACTCGACAACCGTTCATCCGATCTTTACCATTCTTTTGGCGGATCGATAAATAATTTTGATTACTAAATATGTCCAGAAGGAACGAACCTTCTACCTATTAAACTGTGGAAGATATAACGTTTTTTTCCAGTTATAAATTTGATCTGCCTGCAAGTATATAGAAACATATATCCCAAACCTCTATTTCTTACCATCTCTGAGATCTGTTTGTTCATACGGACAGACGGACGGACAGACGGACATGGTTAGATCGACTCGGCTGTTGCTGCTGATCAAGAATATATATACTTTATAGGGTCGGAGATGCTTCCTTCTGCCTGTTACATACTTCTGCACAAACTGAATATACTCTATGTACCTTTGGTACAGAGTACCAAAATAAACAACAAAAAAATATGGAAAAAAAATTTTCTTGACCAGAAGAGGGCCTTCAAGCAGTTATCGTAAGATAGCTTCGTGTGCTTCTATCATCAAGAAACATGAAAGAAAACACCAGAGAAGCAAGTACAAGTGTTCTGTTCAGAGAGTGAGCAAGTCTGTTTAATTTGTACCTGTCATTTTGGTGAGCAGACAGCACAGAAAAAATTGATTGACCATATATGGTGTTGCTACCTGATATCTCTAGTCCCACTTATCATTGCTTCACTTCAAATGCATTTTTGAGTAGTATACTAAGCCGCAGCTAACTGGTATAACTTAAAAGCTGCTTTTGGCTTAAGCGAAGCCTAAAAGTAAATTAAGTTTTCATTAAAGTGTTCCTTTTGTTCCATTCAAACGCCCTTTGAAAGTAAATCTTTCTCGCTTAATCCACTGTAAGCCGCCACCTTTGCTCTTCGAAAGCTCCGCCAAGCTGCTGACAGCCTTGCTCGCTTTCCATTCAAATGTGTTGCTATTCTTTCGCAGTTGCTGCGTTTTTTTTTTATTAGATCTGCTGCAAGGTTGTTGCAAGTTACAACTGCTTAGACCGCACCCTACTAGGCATTTGACTGAGCTGAGTAACTTTTTTTTAATCATAAAATTATATAAAATTCTTGGCCTAATGTGGCTAAAGAGTTAAGCTGCGTTACTTTCAGTAGGCGGGTCGGAAAGGGCTTTGGCCTAAATGATAAGCTTTTGTTTATGTTTGCATTAGACATTTCTGTTTGTGATGATGTCCTTTTTGTTGATTTTTTCCCCTTTTATTTAACAAGCCCTTTTTCCGGGGGCCGAAGGGTCGAACGAAATTGTAATTTTTAGTGGATAATAAACGGGAAAATGTATCAAATGTTGGGGCCCCAAAAGCGAAATTAAGTTGAAAAGTTGAAATTGTGTGCGGGTGAATAGTTTAGGGCGTTGCGCACAACAAACAACAAGCCATGTTAACGATGTATCCTGTGTCCATCCATCCCCCAACTTGCACAGGAGTCACACATTCATCTTGTCAAATTGACGCGTCTGTTGCGCCTGGCCAGGCTACTGCAGAAAATTGATCGATACTCCCAGCACACGGCTATGATACTCACCCTGCTGATGTTTATGTTCACGGTGGCGGCGCACTGGTTGGCTTGCGTTTGGTATGCGATAGCGGTCAACGAGAAAAAATGGGTCCCGGACACTAATATTGGTGAGTGTGCTAATTAAGTTAGCCGGGTTAGTAGATGGCGTCAAAAGCGAAATGAACTTGTTTCCACCTGGAGGCCACACACCGAAAACCTGTTAAAATGCAAAGCAAAAGCAAATCAACGTTTATTGTAATTGAAAAGTTTGGGCCTTCAGTCAGGCTTGAAAATTTCGGCGCAGGCAACAAATTGCCATTTTGTGTTGGGCCGTGCCGAAAAGTTTGCCGTTTGACATTTCCGTTAAGCACTTTTTGCCGGATTCGGCACGCACACTACTATGTTCATTTCGGCTCTGACAGCCGTGTGTCTATTGCGAAGGCCAAAACAGAAAGTTGGTGTCACATTTAATAAGCAGAATTACAATTAATTGAGTGACACATGTGTGATTTACTAACACAAACCTATCTCTGCTGCCATCTTTGTCTCTTCCCTATTAAAATCGTCCAGTACTCTTCACAGGTTGGCTGCATTTGCTAGCCGAGCGCAAGAACGTCTCTGTGGCCATCCTCACAACGGCTGAAACCTACTCCACGGCGCTGTACTTTACCTTCACCAGCCTCACGTCTGTGGGCTTTGGCAATGTATCGGCTAATACGACGGCCGAAAAGGTATTCACCATCATGATGATGCTGATTGGGGGTAGGTATGCGGAAAAGTATGCTATAAAATTGTACAACTCCTCCCTCTGCTCCGCTCGTCCACGCTCTTAGCTCTCATGCATGCCGTGGTGTTTGGTAATGTGACGGCCATCATTCAACGCATGTATGCACGACGCTCGCTCTATGAGAGCAAATGGCGGGACCTGAAGGACTTTGTGGCTTTGCATAATGTGAGTATTAATCGAAGGATATGTATTGATGGTGAGAGGGGAAGGGATAATGGGAGGAACAGACAAAGCCGCAGAGTAGGTGTATGGTTTGTTCCCTTAGGGGGCGGGAGTGAAATCAAATCAAAAACCAATAAACTTTGAGAACTTAGTTTATTTTTGGAAACGGCAGGCCTGTTGATTGCCAGAAATGGTTGAACCATTTGGAGCTTAACTTAGTTATTGACTTAGGCAAGTGAGTTGCTTCGGCTATTTTCAAATTATTTTTAAATTGATTTAGCACTTTGCTAAGCACTTTAAAAACTGCTTTAAAAATTTACACCATGGCGTGTGGCGGAAGCCTCTTTGAAATCAACGAAGTCCAATTCTTCTTCCATTTTGAACAGAAAAAAGTCGGTAATTATCGCACGATACTTTTGCTCTATTGTCTAAGTATAGTCCAATAGTTCCGACGCACTATGGTCCTTAATCCTAAAAAGCTGGCCAAAAGAAGAAAGAACATTTTTTTTGTGGTACATCTAGTTTGTATTGTGACCATTAATAAAGGGGAAGTGTCCCTACTTGGCTCAGGTATGAGCTCCGTTTTTGATCGTTGCCTCATCGTTTGCTCGTCGCGCATCGAAAATAACACAACGTTCAGAAGCGTATGGAATCGTGAGAAGTTAACCGACTTGGATTCTACAAAATGGATTCTATTCCACAAAATTTAAATTTGCATGTATGAAATAGTGAGTTATTAATAAAAGTAGAGGTTTTTCGTGGTCACATTCTGAAAAGTAGTGTTAGAAAAAGCAATAAGTTAAAACTCTTATCTGATCCTGCTCTCTAACAAAATAGAAATTGTTGCTTAGACACTTCTTCATAACATATCCAAAAATTACCTGCGGGTAGCTGCAGATTCAGTCTGGGTGATGATTTTTTTGCGTAAAAAACGTCATACTGCAACAGTTTTAAAGATGGAAGGTTCGTACCTTTTGGACATATTAAGTAATCTGGATTATTTATCGATCTGCCAAAGGAATGACAAAGATCGGATGAGCGATGGGCAGCAGTATTTTATAATCGGGCTTGACCGACACTTAAAAAGTATATTATAGTTTTGCCCAGAAGTTTGGAACGCATAGAAGGAATCATCTCCAACCACATACGAGCTGAGTCGATTGAGCTTTATTCGTCCGTCTGTCTGTTTCTACGCAAACTAGTCCCTCAGTTTTGAAGCTATCGAACTTAAATTTTGCACAGAGTCATCTTTTAGCTGCACACTGCACATATGTCGGAGCCGAGGAAATCGGATGGTCACTTCTTTTAGCTGCCATTCTATATATGTAGAATTAGTTAGATTGAAACATTTTTTAATATTTTTTTCTTAGAAGCAAA
The DNA here is from genome assembly GCA_018904265.1 of Lordiphosa collinella. Classification (NCBI taxonomy): domain Eukaryota; kingdom Metazoa; phylum Arthropoda; class Insecta; order Diptera; family Drosophilidae; genus Lordiphosa; species Lordiphosa collinella. The sequence goes on from JAEIFV010000378.1 coordinate 83,683, forward strand.
TTTGTGACATTGCGCACGTGACGCATTTTTCATAACATCTATGTGATTTCTGGTTTAGTGCAAAGCAAAAAGTAATAGTTAATTGCAATCACATTCATTGTTTGTTATGGTTTCTTCTTCATTCTTTTTCAACCCGTTGTACCCTAAAATCGATTTTTGAGAGCCAAAGTGAATACTATCTATATTACCTACCTTTTTCCAAAACGTGCATAATAAGTACCCAAATGAAATGGGTAATGAATAATTGTTTGATTGGCTAACATCAGTTAATTTTGATTGTTTCCATATGGAAATATGTCTAAGCATAGTGTTTTTTCTGTGGAAATGCCCATATGTGTGCTAAGAACAGTTTCTGATCGAACAGTTCTTTGTAACCTTTCTTCCTCTTTCAAGCACGCAAGATATGGCTTACTCAAAACAAGTCTTTGCTACGAATTTTCTTCCTACTTTCATTTTTGTGTTCACCCGGCATAAACCCTTTCATCGTTTAAAGTTCAAGTGGTTCGTTGATTTTTATTGAAATGCAGCTCACATTTGCCATATGCTACGCAACATTAGACAGAAACGGGGCCCTTGTGCGCGCACATGAACTAGTGAACTTGCGGTCTCCAGCCCGCCCACCACTTGTTAGTCAGTGTGGAAGCGGTACAACCTGTTGATGGGAGTGCAAACTTGCACGTCGCTCCATTAGGCAACTGGTGCGTGTTGGCAGCATCAGCTACGGAATCGTACGTTGCATAATTAAGCGCATTTGTGCTGCTTTCGAGCACCAAATGCATGCAAATGAAGTGAAAAGTATCGACTGAGGCACTGTGTGGCAAGTGCAGCTCATTTACTCGTATTGTACCACAGCGAAACTATATTGCCACATTTCAATCTTCTTCCACTTCTTCTTTCAGATGCCCAAGGAGCTGAAGCAACGCATTGAGGATTACTTTCAAACTTCATGGTCACTCAGCCATGGCATTGACATATACGAGGTGAGTTGCCGTGTGCAAGAGTTGTCGACACAGCACAAAATCTTGACTCGACTCCGGCCCATTGGCCATTCCTGATATGTATTCCCTTTCTGTTCTTAATTAAGCAAATGCCTGTCGGGCTTTTATATGAAATCCTTGTTCTGCCTGTAGATGTAATACATATATGACTTATTGATTGGCTTGGTCCATGTGAGTGTCGGTTTGTTGGGGCAGGTGTGAGGACTCTGTCAGTTTGGGCTGCCAGTGATAAGGTTAATTTTAAAAATGGTGCCCTATTTATGGGTAAATAAGAAAGGGTGTGGCCATTGTTTTGCATATTTTAATTTCATATTTTAATTGGAAATGAAATGGCTGTGCAGGGCAAATGTATTAATAAACTCAATTGGCGGCATTTACCAATCAATAGGTAAACACACACTCACTGTGAATGTGAATGAAAGGGCCTAACGTTGGGATACAAAATCATAGGGAGAAAAACACTTGATCTTATGAAATATTCTTGAATCCCTAAAACGATTTTGGGAACATATTTATTCAAGGGAGCAATGCGAGAGAGGGGAAATGTCATACTTAATTTTTTACTTACCTTCTCTGGTATTCAAACTCACAACTCACTTACCGTATAATGGGAACTTAAACACAAATGCCGGCAACTTAGCGCATACGACTATCAAGCACACGCGCGACATTGCCGCAATTCACAAAAAGTGAAAGGAAGCGACAAGCGAAGATGAGCGAATGTGTATCAGCAACAAGTGAAGATTTTCAATATGTAGCATTTGTAATTCTTAGCCTTAGTTTTAGAAACCTACATGTCATGTGTGTAGAGCAGTTTTCTGTATGGAAAATATAACAATGACTTACAATATTCGTTGATAAATTTAATGTGCAAACTTAAAAAAAAAAAACCCAAAGCTTTCGTGTGGTATCGAGATTCCTGCATGAAAAATGTAGAAGTTATTTGGAAATAAGAAGATTTTCTTATGTCATTTAAAATTTTGCCATTTCCCACGCAGCACCTTTTCAACATGCAGCGCTTACTTTTCCTAAAGCTTTGTTTAGAATTGCCATTTCTACACACGGCGTGTAGCTAACTTAATTTTTTCTCTGTGTACCTTTGGCACAGAAACGTGAAAGCTTGGAAGCTAGTAGCAGACTTGGAGTCAGATGGACGCCAATTTTTCATTTTGGCTTGTTTAATTCGCTTGACCGGCGTCGTCCAGCTCTTTTGAATTGTGAGAAAACGATTCTTATGGGAGCGTTTATGATCAAGTTCGAACAGCCTTCTAATCGATTGTAACATTTGAATTCGTCCAAACTTGTTCGAAATATCCAACTACATATATCCAAACTACACACAAAGTTTCCAGTTCATAGCTTTTAATAATTTCCGAGATTTGTAAAACGTCTAACACTCACATTATAAACCAACAGAGCAATTTTACAAACGAAAGGTGCGGACCTGGACTACTTTTGAATACCAAATTTCCAGCTCTTAGCTCAAATTATCACTGAGTAATTTAGCTCTGAACCACTTTTGAATCGGTTCGAAATCGGTTGTTAAATATCCAACTCCCTATGACCAAATTTCAAGCTCGTAGCTTTTATAACTTCGGAGATATTTCTCTGAACCACCATCAGCTTATGCAAAGAATTGATTGTCAGAACTCAAACAGTTTTTTAATAAAACAGTCTAACGTACATATTTGATTTCTTTGGCAGTGGTGCAGGGTGTAGTGTGTGACTCGCCCAGTAACATCTAATGATAAAGTATATAATGTGAAACATCTTTAATTTCGGTACGGAAGATCTTAGTAGGAGTACAATTTGATTTCATCGTCACGCATCACGGGTCACGCTGACATGGCATATTTAGTGAAGTTGTGGAGGTGCGCAGTTTGACCAGCCCATACACACACACCCGCACACACCCCCGCGACAAATTCGGAGTATAAAGTACCTAGAATCGAGTACTAAGTATCGAGTATATAGAATTAAGTAATGAGTTTCGAGTATTTAGAACCGAGTACTGAATATTAAGTACATTGAATCGAGTATTGAGTATCGAGTACTGAGTATCGAGTACTTAGTATCGAGTACTAAGTATCGAGTATATAGAATCGAGTATAGAGTATCGAATACAGATTATCGAGTACATAGTATTGAGCACTACTTAGATACTTAAAGTGGTACTTAGTAGTACTTAGTATCAAGTACTAAGTATCGTATATATAGAATCAAGTACTGAGTGTCGAATACTGATTATCGAGAACTTAGTATCGAGAACTTGCTATCGAGTACTTAGAATCTAAATCTGTACACACCCGGTCAATTTAGATACGTTCTGTATTTGGGTAGTTCGTTTTGGAGGTGCAGTTAGTATATGACAATTCAATTTTAATTTGTAGGGTTAATTAGTGGTTTGTTTTCTTGGCTTACTCAGTCGTTTAAATGGAAAATTATTAGTGAAAGTCAAGAAAACCCGTGGTCCAAGTCTGGTCTTAATTGAGGTCACCTCGGATTGAAGACGGTCCGTCAGATAAGTTGACAGTAGATTTAAAGTTTCATGACATAACAATGTCATGAATGCTTTTAAGTATATTGCGCGTGTTTTCTGATTTCTAATTGGAATTGATACCTGTTCGGGCCAGAACCCCTGCGCTTAGCCGCCAATGTAAAGTTCTAAGACTTTGCCAACCTATAATTAATGTCAATCAAATCAATGGCCATCTGCCACAAAATTATGTTTGTTTGCTTTGATACTCGCTTTTGTTATACATATTTCTTCCTCGCCTGTTCTATATTTAGACATTGCAGCTGCGCAGTCGCTCTCTCAAGCTCACTCGCAGCAGCGCAGTCACCAGCGACGCTTTGGAACTTTTGTAAAGTGCAGGCGAGTCACTTGCATACGAGAACTCAATTAAACAAGTTTGTTAAATTATTTGCGCGCCGTGTTAATTTCATTTGGTTGGTTTTAACTTGACCAATTGGGGAGGCAAACCAGTCTCTCCACAGTACCTATTTAGTAATGGAGCATAGAGAGGAATATCCTTCAAGGGGCAAGATATTTGGCATTTCCAAGCTGTGACATATTCAGAGCTGCTTCTGGCTCTAAGCTAGAATAGACCGCATTCGTTAATGTTAAACAAATATATTAAAGCTTCCTTACCTTTTTGCAATCAATGCTGCAGTCACAATTGAATTTCAAATTTAAGTGTTTGCAATACTTTAACTTTGCTGGCTTAAAATCAATCACAAAGCCTGGACCGAGCTTTACAAAGTTTTCCGCTGCTAGTCTAGCATGCAAACAAGCGGTAATAAAAAGTTCCACCTGGGGGGATGAAAGGTGGCTACAAATGGCCACATGGAACACTCAAACTTTGTTGGTTGAACTTTGCGCAGGAAATGGCTAAATAAAGCCGCTGAGTATTAAACGAATGAGTTGCATTTCCCCGACGCTAATTGCTTTTATCAGAACGAATGGGAATTGTCGTCGTTTTTTTGTTGTTTTTCTTGTTGTTTGGCTTTAATTTAATAGTGTTAATTAAAAACTTTTAGAATGGGACCAGCGAGCGCACGTCCAGTACAATTTAGTTGCTGCGGGTAGAAAATTAATTAGCACATTTGTTTGCTCTTTGAAGTTGCCCCACTAAGCACTTGAAGTCAGTCAAAAGTTCCCCACATGAGCACACTCTAAGGCCCTGGGGGCTTAAGCATATTTCGCATGCTGCCTAAGTTATTTTTTAATTGCCTTAAAAGTCTGAAGTGAATTAAATTCATAATTTATGGCACAAATAAATATTAGCTGCACCTGCCAAAACACGTTCCTTTGTAAAATAATTTACACTTCTTTGCATTTCTGTTTACACACACACACACACACACACTGTGAACATAAATAACAATTCTTGTTACCCTTGTAGTCCCTCTTGGGTTTTTCGAAAAACTGTGTCATTAAATAAGCAAATATGCAAACAAACAAACAAACTAAATGGCCAAACTTTCAACAGTTTTTGGTATTTGTATTGGTCGGTGGTTAACACATTTTTGCCTTTGCACATAAATTTACGTCCAAAACACACATGAATTTTGCTGACAGTTCATTTGCCTACATATTTGTAAATACTTTCATTTAATTCTAAATAATAAATTAAGTTTAGGTCAAGGTTTTAGACAAATACTTCGAAGTTGGTAAATAATTTTAATTAATATTTTTATTAAATTGTTGTGTGTTTTGATATATGCCTTGACTGTGAAAGATAACAAGTTGTGATGAATTTAAGTGGAAAATTATTTAAAACTAATTAAACGAAAAGATGGCAAATCTAGAGTTGAAGGTCAACATTTAAGTAGTTCCGTTTGTTGAGAGAGAAAGTAGATGGGAAATGGGAGGGATATGACGAGTGGGATTAAGTAAAGAATAGAGAGGATGTCGAATAGCCGAGGTCAAGCCCTAGAGAGGTAGCACACTCGGTGGGGTGCGTCCAAAGGTTTTCTGGTGTGAGTTGTGTGGGAGCGTTGGGGTGTCATGCGGGCTTCCTTTTCTACCTCTGCTACCTTTGCTATTAAGGAAGCAAGAATACTCTGACCTGAGTTGGGGGCCAAAGTTATTTCGTTGCACTGATGTGTGGTGGGTCACCACCAAGCCCAATATTCCCTTTGATGTCGTTATTGGAATCGTAGACTGTTTGACTCTGGATTCACTACTTCACGTTCAGAACTTCAGTGGCTGACAGATTGTTGGCATTGTTTGTCAGTTGTCTGATCGCCGGCATAAAGATGCAAAATTCTTGCCTGCTGGTAACTGAGGGAAGGGGAGCCGCAAGCGAGGAGAGGTAAGGCTGGCTTGTCCAACATGCAGCAGTAAGCTTTTACTCCCTGGATTTGGACTTCTTGAGATGGTCCTGTGACCATAGTAAGGGCTTGCGTTTTGTAGATGGTAGATGTGGACTTCAAAAAAGAAGACCCCGCCATTTGCGCCAATTACCGTAGGATCAGTCTCTAACGCATTGCATATAAGGCATTGTCATGCATCCTATATGAACGTCTAAAGCCGAAAATGAGCGAACTGATTGAACCTTATCACTGTGGCTTTAGCCGAGGTAAGTTCACCACAGACCAGATATTCACATTGCGACAAATACTGGGAAAAATCCATGAGAGAGAGACCAACACCCACTTTTTGTTGGTTGATTATAAAGCCGTTTTCGACATTTCGATAAGGTCAAAGTTCTTTGAAGCCCTGTCTACCTTTGGTGTACCAGCAAAGTATGTTCGACTTTGCATGTTGACGTTAAGAAGCACACAAAGATCCGTCATAATAGAAATGAACCTATCCGAGCCATTTGATACCGAAAGATGTTTTAGGCAGGGTGGCTCCTTATCATGTCACTTTTTAAATCTGCTGATGGAGTATTTACTGCGCCAGTGCCCAAATGCTAACATATCGGGCAAAGATAAAATGCTACTCGCATATTCCGATTACATTAACATCATCGGCTAAAGAGAACCTGCGGTAATCAGGGCTTTTTCAGAGATGGAGAAGCAGTCAAAACTCTGAGTAAAGAACCTTACGCGGAGACGCCTCAATCGCAGGACAAATTTAGTCGTGAACGCAACCCGCTGATGGATAACTACGTCAGTCTAGAAATTTGAAGAGAATTACTCTTGCAAACCGGTGTTACTACGGGCTCAGTAGGGAGTTCCAGACCAGAGCCGTCTCAATAGCACTTTACAAGTCGGTTAACATCCCAGACCTGCAATACGGCGCTGAAGCTGTAAGGAAGTTCCTTAGGCTGGGGTCGGTCTCAGTCAAAATTAATTTATATAAAGGCTGGGAAATCGGGCTTAGAGGTTGGGCATGCTCGAAGTGTTATTACAAATATAGAAAGGAAGCTCCTTAAAGGTTTTTGGAAAGATGACGAGTGCGGAAGCACACGGAAGGCGTAGTTCACTCCTTGGCTGTTGTCTCCTTTACTCCCGTTTGGTGGCATTTGACTTCGCGCACAAACGTCTTGGACCTCTCCACAAACTTGACTCCTCGACCTGGCAAAAGCGCGCCAGCACGCTCGCTTCCCAGAATTTCTCCTTTGTGACCAGAGCTGATGTTTTGTTAGTGTTTGTAACTGCGCCTATCCAACAGCAGCAGCGCTCTCTAGCGAACCAGGTGTACAAAAGGAAAGCTTAAGACTCTGGGAAAGGTGTCGAAACTAAGATGGATAGATCAGATGCGGAAAGATATTAAGAAGCTTAATACGACCTACTGCTGCCAGCTCTTACAAGACAGAGGCGAGTGGCGTGTTTTAATTGCGGCGGTGGAGACCGTTAAGCGATTGTGATAGAAATATCAGGCCAAAGAAGAAGATAAGGACTTCTTAGGCGAGATGGTGTGATTTCGAGCTGAAAAGAATGACGTGAGTGTCGGAAGGAAGGACTTACGACTCCCAACTACCTTGTGGTGGTCCCGATCAGATCCGAGAATGGTGGAGTCATCTGCATAACTAATCAGGTCAGGGGGAAATGGGATCGTTGAGATGTAGCAATTAAATAGGACTACTCACTAAGGGGGACTCCTTGTTTCAATTTCATTTATGCACAATTTCTGCCGCAAAACTCATCGTAAGCTTGCCGGCCTGAGATGCACTTAAGAGTGTTCGGACGTGCTCTCAGCGTCCTGTAGCAGACTCGCATGGATAAGTGTATCGAAGTCCTTCGATAGGTCAAAGTCAACCTGCACTGTATGCTTCCGGGGAGAGCAATGGTCAGCCGTGCTGGTGCTTTTACCTTTGCCAAAGCCGTGTTGCTGAAGGGGGTGGTGAAATGACAGATCATAGGGTTTTAAAGGTCTAGGCGTTCTCGATAGCGACCTTTACTTCCGTAGTGGAAAAGTCCAGGATGTCGGAGTCATGGCCAATTGGCAAAATATTGATCTACGGGATTTTCCAGCATTCTTCGGGTGTTCGACAAATTGCCTACGGGGCCCTTTGGCATATTTCTTTTTAGTTAAAGTGGTTGTTAGCCGTCTCAAGGTAGAGGATTGATTATAATTCAATAATCAACAGAAACCTACAACAAAGACTTGAAACATATGGACACAGCAGATTAAGGATACTCAGACAGACTGTTTCGTCCACATCACTGCAAGACTCATCACTTTTCAACAGCAACAGCTATTAGCAATTGTCTATATATGCCACGCTGAAGCCGGGAATTGCATCTTGTGATTTATAAGGTTTTATAAGGTATTCAATGGTGTTGTGTCCAATGTCATACGAGTATGTCATTTTGTTGTTTTTAAACTTCTGAGCTTCGCTGCATATAAAGATAACAGGCCATGATTTCCTGAATTGAAAGGGCTTTTTCCCCTTTATAAATACCAGTTTATTTATTGTTTGTTTAATAGAGACTGCTGTTTCTTGCTTGTAATTGATGTTAAGCAACCTGTTTCTTTTTAGGTGAATAGTTGAATCAGCAGCTGTGCCCATTTCTGTCTACCAGTTTCACTCATTTATAAAGCTTTCTCATTTTTTTTATACAGATTTCCTTTGCCAACATATCAAATTTGTATATGTTAATGGCGTCCCCTGTTTACTTTGAATACAAAGTCACAATTTCACGAATTCCCTCACATCATTTAGCATATTTGTTTCAATTCCCTCATCACTTTCGGTCTGTATGTGAGTTTGCCCAACAAATGACATCAGAAATATGCTAGCTATTGACTGGTTGGATGTATCAAATTCATTCATAAATGCGAGGGAAATTATATGTACATCAATATGGAAACCGCAAAACAAAATGCAAATTCTTTTCAATTTTCATATTAATCCTCACATAACTCACACACCCACACACACCAAGATGATACGGTCCCCGGGTTGCAAAGCATGGAAAAAAAGAAACAAAAAACAACACCGAAAGGAAATATTTATCTTAGAAAGAGATAAAACTGCACAATTCCCAGGGAATATGGCCAAACATTTCCGTGCAATTCAATTTTCGAGCTTTAATACAAATTTACCCCCAGTGACAAGCGTGTTTATGTGTTGCCTCCTTACTCAGCTGCTGACTTTTTGTACTTTCTCACTTTTCACAGACGTTGCGTGAATTTCCCGAGGAGCTGCGTGGCGATGTCTCCATGCATCTACATCGTGAAATATTACAGCTGCCAATATTCGAGGCAGCCTCACAGGTAGGTTTGGGCTTTTCATGTTAAAAATGTGATTCAACTTGGGACAAATGTAGCAAAATAATCAGCAGTTCAGCCAGACGATGGCAGTCAAAAGTCAACCGCTTTCACACACACACACACACAGAGACTTACGGCCACAGGTAACCTTTGTGACATATTGAATTTATGCGCCTGTGGGGCAAAACTCTTGAACGACTGAAGCATGAAAAAGGTTTTAGGCAAGTGAATGTGTGTGTGTGTGTCACTACCCTTGTCAACAGGCAAATGAGAAGTGCAAGCTAGCTAAATGCAATCCGTAAATTTCTTACTTAAAATTGGAATTTCCTTAATTTTTCAAACGATTTTATCACCCATTTCCGTTTTCCTTTTCATTTTCCCAAAACTGTTGCCTACTTATTGGGGGCCTTTAAGAATACCAGCTGCCCCCCAAAAGCAGGCTATAAAATTTTCCACTAGCTTCCGTTTCCTCTTTCCAAACTGGCCATAGATTTCACACCAAAAAACAACAACCAAAATGCCGAATGGCCAACATAAATAAAGCTTATAAACAAAAACCACTCAACAGTTATAAGCGCCACGCTCTTTAAGCCACTTTTCGTGACCCCATGCGAGCAACAGCTAGAGACCGCAAAGCACTCGAGTAACAGGCACAACCAAGGACACAGTTTGTCAACGTTTATGCCACGGCTGTTCCTAATGCTCTTGACCGCAACGGTATTTACTTATTGCCGTCTGTTTATTTGCTTCGCAGGGCTGCTTGAAGTTACTGTCGCTGCACATAAAGACGAACTTCTGTGCACCCGGCGAATTTCTCATACACAAAGGCGATGCTCTCAACTACATCTACTATCTGTGCAATGGCTCAATGGAGGTGATCAAGGATGATATGGTGGTAGCCATACTGGGTAAGAATTTAAGGTGTATTGAACCTACTGCTGCTTATTTATGCATTCAACGTAAGCTTCGACATGGCCTAGACAAATGGCAGCTAGCTATTTTTATGTTTATTGATTCTTTGTTGCTGCGATGCGATTGACCTTTTGTGTTGCTTGTTTCAGGTAAGGGCGATTTGGTGGGCTCGGATATAAATGTGCATCTGGTGGCCACGAGCAATGGCCAGATGACAGCCACCACGAACAGTGCTGGGCAGGATGTGGTGGTGCGTAGCAGCAGTGATATAAAGGTAAAAAGTTTAAATTTCACTTCTCTTTGTTTGGGTGTCTGTCTTTATCTCTGCTAATTATGGCCATTCCTTGCTTCACGCCCAATTAATTGCCCTTAACTGCTTACCGTCTGGCATTTTGCGCCAGGCACAAAGGACCTTACAAGCCGCAAGAACTAAAATACTTGAGCTCTTATTTAAAATCTGATTGCCGCTTAATTAGTTAGGAGCCGCTGGCACAATTTATGCATAGTTCGTTTTTCCTTTTGTACGTTTATTTGATGTTTTTATGCCGTGTTTATTTGCATGTCTGCACCTGCAAAATATAAAGCGCAGACATTTTGAATATGTTCTAACAGCAGCCCACGCCATTTCATGTACTCCAAGTGGGAATAACAACAACAACAACGGGGCACATGAGTGATACTTAAACGTGTGTAGGGTGTAGGGTCTGGGCAAGGGCTGAGAGAGAGAGAGAGTGTGTAAACGCCAAGATGGCGCACTTGAGTCGGTAAAGAAGACGACAAGGCGCCAACATTAACAAGTCAAAAAGTTAAGCCAGCATTAAGTCGCCTAACTGCATACCTCTTAATTGACAGAGTGAAATTAGTTTTTCAAGCGGATTGTAGATTAGTTGACCCTTTGAAAATGAATAGATCAAAAAACAATTGTTGAAAAGAGACTTTTCTTCTTTTCAAAATCAATTAACTTTGATGCGAAACCAAATAAAGGTACTTTTTATATTGCAGAGATTAATTTGCGGATGTTTGTAACGCATTGAAGGAAGCACATCCGACCACACAAAATATATTATTGATCAGTAGACCTCGGATTTTGCATATTATCAAACTGATTTTAATCCTAGAATTCTTAGGGAAATGTGCACAAAATCAAATGTTGTGCTGACTCTTTATGCTAATAAATTGCAAAAAAATTCACGCAATTCTAAGATTACTTAAATTATTATTTAATAAGTTAAGGCCCTATTCTCCTTCAGCTTGCTGTTTTTGGACCTTTTTTGAAAAAATTCTCATTTGAAAAGCAAAAAGATATTTGAATTTTGTTTTTTTTTATTGAATTAGTAATGAATGAAAGAAAATAAAAAAAAATTTTTTCGCCGCGATATAGGGGCTGTCCATAGATGATGGCACCGTCAAAGTTGGCCCTCAAAAAAAAAAGGCATGGTGCTGGCGGCCACGATTCCGCCAGTTCTGTCAAATGATTTGAAGAAACAAAGTTTAATCGACGTAGAATCGTCACCATTCTGGCCCGTAGTAAAATAAAAATTTTGCGATTTTTTGACAAAATGGCGGCCACTTGAAATTGACAAATCGAATTTTGGACCCATTTTTTTGTAGTTTAGTGTAAAAAAAAATAGGAAAAAATGAAACGGCCAGAATGGTGACAATTGTACGTCGATTAAACTTTTGTTTCATCCAAATCGGGCCAGAATGGTGACAATTGTACGTCGATTAAACTTTGTTTCTTCCAAATCGGTTCAGTAGAACTGGCGGAATCGTGGCCGCCAGCTCGAAAAACGTGGTTTCGAGATAAACGCGCTTTAAAGTTTGCAGTTGCTTGGGAATTTAGGTCACATTGGGTCACAAAAAGGACTATATCTCCTAAACTAATTCGAGTTTTCGAAAATCCTTTTGGGGGGATATTTTTGAATATCCAAGCTATAAATAAATGCAAAAAAAAAAAGTCGAAAAAATTTTTTTTGCTGAAAGAGTTTTCCAACTTTGACCCGGCCTACGACAAATCGTCAGCAGAGGGTATAAAATTGGCAAAAAGCATTTGTCCCATATATGACAAACCTCTATCTCTTACCATCTCCAGTCTGTGCGTTCAACGACAAAACGAATGATATCACGGTTGATTGATCAAGAATATATATACTTTATGGGTCGGGATGTTCCTTCTGCTGTTAGATACTTTTGCACAAACTTATACTCTGACCTTAAACAGAGTATAAAATTTTCACAGACTAGTTTTTCGACCGATCGTTCTATACAGCTATATGCTATAGTCATCCGATCCGGCCGGTTCCGACAGCGTATTTGTTCCAAAAAACTTAGTGCAACGTTTGGTGAGGATAGCTTTAAGACTGATGGAGGAGATAGCATAGAAACAGACGGATAGACAGACAGACAGGGCTAAATCAACTCAGCTCGACATGCTGATCAAGAATATATATACTTTATGTGGTCGGAGATGCTTCTTTCTATGCGTTACAAACATCCGGACAATTTTATAATACCCTCTGCAAGGGTATAAAAACTTTTCTCTCATCGGCGTTCACTGGATCCAATAAAGCAGACAAAGATGATGCGGATAATATAGCTGGAGCTTGAAAAAGATGTTTTTGAAAAATATTCGGCATACCTTTGGCTTACAAATTAGTGGGTATTTTACTGTTTACCCATCCAAGTTTTACTTAAAATTCCCCAGCTGCTTTGGCTTTTGCCTCAGGCTTGGGGCTACCAACTCAGTTCAAGTGCTACATAATCGTTTAACATCTCTTTGCAGGCGCTCACCTACTGTGACCTCAAGTGCATACATATGGGCGGCCTGGTGGAGGTGCTGCGTCTCTATCCCGAGTACCAGCAGCAGTTTGCCAATGACATCCAGCATGACCTCACCTTCAATTTGCGCGAAGGCTATGAGAATCAGGACTCGGATATTGGTCCCTCATTTCCGTTGCCCAGCATCAGTGAGGATGACGAGAATCGGGAGGAGGGCGAAGCCGGTGAGGCGGACAAGGAGAACGGAGTGGGAGCCGCACCCTCGCCACTGCACAGCCTCAGCACGGCTTCGCCTTTGTTGGCGGCGCGTTCGCCGCTGCTGGGCATGAATAGTCCGCGTCATCAGCGTCTGCATCAGCGTGGACGCTCACTGATAACCCTAAGGGAGACGAACAAGCGGCAGAGGGTTTTGAATACGGCCAGCAGTTTGGATCGCGGCTCCTTTGAGGAGGCCGAGCCCTTGGAGGAGGAACCACTGACAACGAAGCGTCCCTCGTTGGAAAGGCTGGACTCACAGGTGTCCACGCTGCATCAGGATGTGGCACAGCTGAGCGTGGAGGTGCGCAATGCCATCAGTGCTTTGCAGGAGATGAACTTTTCCTCCACGGCACAGTTGAACTCACATGGTTCGCTTAAGTTTGCGCCAGCTCGCTCGATACCCAATATTAGCGCAGTGGCCGCTATGCATCCTGGTCTGGGTTTGGATGCGGCGGATGCTCACGTGATGGGTGTGTTGGGAGCGGCAGAGGCCATGCAACGTTGCTCCTCACATCCGCCCGAGGTGTGGGGTAGGGAAATGCAGCTACCTAGCTCCAAGGCAGCTTCCCCCAGCGAGTCGAACACCACGAAGACCACCGCCAATCGCAGCTGCCAAACAGACTTCTATCGCATTGACTTTCCCACCTTCGAGCGATTTGTACTGGCCAATCCACGTTTGGTATTGGGCCTGCTGGGCATAGAACCGGCAATCAAGACCGAAATGGAGCTGCTGCAGCAGAAGCAGACACTGCAGATCTCTCCCTTGAATACCATAGATGAGTGCGCTTCGCCGGCAGAGCCCAAGGAGCGGCTGTTAAGCAGCAGCACGGCACGTGTCTATCCGCCCCTGGATGATGAGAACTCCAATGACTTTCGCTGGACCATGAAGCATTCGGCCAGCCATCAGAGTTGCTGCAAGAGCACAGATGCTCTGCTGACACCCGAGGAGCCACCAGTCGGCTGCCAAGAGGGGGCGGGCCAAACGCAGGAGCGTATCAAACGCAGCCTAAGACGTAGCCACACCACCACCACCACCCACACACACAGCGGCAGCAACTCCAGCCTGTCCAGCAGCAGTTCCAGTTCTAATTGCCTGGTCTCACAGAGCACCGGCAATCTAACCACCACCAATGCCTCGGTGCACTGCAGCAACAGTAGCCAGAGTGTGGCCAGTGTGGCCACCACGCGTCGCGCCTCCTGGAAGCTGCAGCACTCACGCAGCGGCGAGTATCGTCGCTTGTCCGAGGCCACGGCCGAGTACTCCCCGCCAGCCAAGATTCCCACGCCAGCCGTGGTCAACTATGGCCGGGATGAGGAGGAGAGTGTGGAACTGTTGGGTCCTACGCGACGTGCGTCGACGGAAGTGGGTGGTGCTGCTGGCAAGCGTGGTTCACGTATACTCCTGGGCGTGAATAGCGCCGCCTCCCAGACCCAACCCAGCCAGGCACAGGCTATGAATTTCCGCTTCTCAGCCGGCGATGCGGACAAATTGGAAAAGGGACTGCGAGGCCTGCCCTCCACGCGCTCGCTGCGCGATCCCAGTGTCAAGTAAACATCCTGCATGTGTGTTTTTGGGCATTAACATGCAGCAGGTGGCGCGTGATTTATTTCCTAATTAATACTGAAATACGAAGACGCTTGTACTTTTAATATCTCTAAGATACAAATAGACAGAACACTCACGCACACACGCATACGAGTTGGTCTGTCCTGGAGCAAACCGAACATATTCACACTGAGCATATCAGCGCAGAATCTATTTTTTTAACTCTAACCCAAGGAACGGGAGGCTGTCAACGGAAAGTGCAAATCAGAGAAAATTTAAGAGAAAGAATTGTTATATATTTTAGTACCTAATCAAGCAACCAGCAAATGTTTATCAACAAATCAATGTGAAAATATCTGAATGTTAGGTGTCAACTACAGGAAATCGCTGTTAGAATATGTCAAACTAAAGCCAAGATATTCCCTCATTGTTCCCATTTCCAAAAGCCCATTTATCCTTTATGAAAATCCTTTAATTCGAATTCCTCTTTTGTTTCTTGGCTCTGTTTTACAACTAAGTACAAAAAATACTTAAGAAAAAACCTCCGAAAAAAGCTAATAAATATGTATTACAATTTAAACACCTAAATATCTTTGCCAAGCAACATTATCCGAAAACTAAATTGTTATTTTGAAATTAGAATATGAAAACATATAAATAGATAGGAACCTAAGTAAATGGAACATAACCACAAAATACTTCTAAGTTATTTGACAATCGTGTAGGACATACCAAAATTCTGCAGTTTATACTTTTAAAGTAGAATTGTGAAATTGTGATTTAAGCATTCGGCTTATCCAAGGAGAGACACAAGAGAAAACTCCTTGCTCAGAAAAGTAGTTGCTCCCCCCAATGCTTAAACATACTGTAAATTTCTCTGCAAATAGATAAGATGTATGTGTAAATATCTGTATATTGTTCCACCAACAACTATAAAGACTTGTGCTTCATTCTGTGTTTAATGTAAGCATTCTATGATAATAAGTGTGTAAGATTTTATATGTGGTAAATGTATACATAAATTACAATTTTAATCGCTCAACAAAAACAGCAGCAACTGTTGCGTGCGTGTAACTTAAGCAGAATTTATCAAAACTTAATTATGCCATTTAAATGTTTTTAAATGTTTTAATTAATGTTAAAAAGGGTGAATAAATATGACACAAAATAACAAGGATATTCAATACTTAAATAAACAATAAAATTCATGTGAAACTTAAATAAATAACAAAGCCTTGTCCTTGTCCTTGGGTGTTTCTCTTAAGCGCTTTAATGCGATTAAACAAATCGACTGATGCATCTTCATCTATCTGGTTCAGAGCTCAATGAAGGCATTAAAGTCACTTGGGACTTCAGTGTTGAGGTAAGCGCATTAACGTTGCTTAAGCAAAAGCATGTACATTGTCTAGATGGTACATTTTGTATTGCGAATTTGCTTCTACTGCAAAGCTGCGTGAGACAATTGCTGACAGAATGGGACAATGTAGAATCAACCAGCAGAACTCAAAAAAACTTTACTTTCCAATGCGATGTTCGATCTTAGTGTTGTACCGTCTTTGGTTTTAGGCATAGGAAATCTTTATATATAAGACAAAGTGGGGCTAGTTACACCATTTTTATACCCTTGCAGAGGTCAGCATGACGAGCTGAGTTGATTTAGCCCTGTCCGTCTGTTTCTATGCTATCTCCTCCGTCAGTTTTAAAGCTATCCTCACCTAACTTTGCACGAAATCTTTTGGTACAAATACGCTGCACATTTGTCGGAACCGGCCGGATCGGATGACTATAGCATATAGCTGTCATAGGAACGATCGGTCGAAAAACTAGTCTTAGTGAGAAAAACTTTTTTGTTTTTAATGGAAACGCCTCCAAAATACGTTGTTCTTAGTTTACTATCCTTTCCCATGATTTCACTAAGTTTGGTCGAAATCGGATGACTATAGCATATAGCTGCCATAGGAACGATCGGTCGAAAAACTAGTTCTAGTGAGAAAAACTTTTTTTGTTTTTAATGAAAACGTCCTTATCATTGGCATACACTTATTTTATATACTTTTACACAATTCTACAAAGTTTGGTCGAAATCGGATGACTATACATATAGCTCCCATAGGAACGATCGGTCGAAAAACTAGTTCTAGTGAGAAAACTTTTTTGTTGTTAATGAAAACGTCTTTTTGGCATATTCTTATTTTTATACTTTAAACATTCTACAAAGTTTTATCAAAATCGGATGACTATAGCATATAGCTGCAGTATGAATGATCGGTCGAAAAAAAAGTTCTAGTGAGAAAAACTTTTTTGTTTTAAATGGGATCGCCTCCAAATTTCGTAATTAACTGTATTAGCTTTTCCATCAAGTTTCAAAGTTTGGTCGAAATCAGACATCTATATAGTATAGATCCCATAGAAAAGTAAGGTCCAAAAAGTAGTCTTAGTTAGAAAAACAAGGGTATACAAAACTTCGGCCGAGCCGAAGTTAACTTTCCCCTATTTTTTCTATTGGTTTTTTCTAGGAAAAAGAATTATGTCCTGAAATAATATGTCAACTGTGACATACATATAAAATTTTAACAATATTAATCAAATTTCATGGTGGTACTGAAAGGGATATTGGCTCGTCTGAGAGGTTTTGAAATTCCGTACCCTGTAGGAGCACAGGCTTGGTGCCTCCGACTTGAAGAGCTCGACTTTGAGCCAACGTGGAATTGACGAGCAAAACCAAACAGCTGACAGCATCCCAAAGGCACCTTTAGCTTTTTGTAGGCGCGAATCTTCAACGAACGCTCAGCAGCTTGCTATCTCGCGGATAGAAAAACAAGCAGCGCTGCTCCACACACACGTATAAACGTTAAGCGCCGTGCGTTACGTGTTCGCGACGCAGTCGTTGCTACTAAAGAGAGCAATTTTTGCGCTGCTCTCACACCACCAAGCAAAAATGTGAATGTATTTTTTGCCTGCCTCTGATCTACAGCGACTTCACCTTCTATGTGGCTAAATTGCTGGACTTGCTCAATCGGCTATTCATGCAAAACCAGGGAAACCAAAAACTAGGGTTATAGAATTTTTAATAGCGGATAAATTAAAGTACAAACGCTAAGGTTAGAATTAACCCATAATTATGTATAATATTAGATATCAGGTCGCAGTTTTCTTTGGGGGCGATTTTAAATGAGTTTTCGCTCACGTTAGCCAGCAGCTTTGCATGTGCATCACTTTTTTTGACCGAAGTTTACCACATGGATGCGTGATTCATGTATCGGCAACTTTGCCTCCCAAACTTGTCTTGATATCGGTTGACAAGTTGCACTTTTAAATAATTCATTAGAGTCATAAAAATAATTTTTTAATTATTATATGTTGCCGCCCAAATGGCGTAAAGTCCTATCGAATTTTTCAATAATTTTGGTGCTAGTCTCGGATTACTTTGTATGTACTAAATAAAAGTGGAGGCCTCTCAAAAATTTTGATAAAAGTCTATTTAAATCAGTAGCTTTTATAAGTATTAAAAGCTCCGTACAAAGTTCATTAATTGTAAGCGCTTTTCCAAAAGCTAGACTGAGCTTTGAAAAGCTCAAAACTTTAGTACAAAAATTTATGAGAAATTTTTCGGAGTCCGAAAATGTTTTGACAAGTTCTCAAGCGGTTGGAAAACATGCTTGGAATATTTTAAGTGGATTTGTTAAGCGCAAGTTAAATTTCCCAATTTTCTTATTTTGGCTTTAAGTTTGAGGAATTAACATTTCCAATTTAAGGCCTGCTTTCAGATAACATACATTTTATTTTTGTCACAATGTTTGGTAAGAATAAGACAGTTGTTCAAAAGCTTTCAGCTTTCACAGCTGTGCAATAATGTTCTATTCATATGAAGTACTGTGACGAAAATAATTTTAAATTTATCTTAGAATAGCCCTTAAGCAAAAAATTTGTTTTTAAATTAATTGAAAAATTTTCTAATTTCAAAAATGAAACTTTTTAGAGCGAAACTATACAATCAGCCTTGTTCTCAATTCCACTTCCACCAAAATTTTGTGTTTTCAAACCGGTTTTTGTACTAGATTTGGTCTCTAAATCACAAAACTTTTGTGGAAGTGGAATTGAGAATAAGGCTGTAGGTCTACTTTTTTAAAAAACTCATAGAAATTGAAAGCTGTATAGAACAATTAAAGAGAAAGGAGTCTATTTCGTCAGTTTTTCTTAGTAAACTTAATCAACTTAGAATAAAAGTATGGTAGACCAACAAAATTATCATCCTAAATGTCCTTCAAAGTATGCTACTTAAAATATATTTGGGGAAAATAACACTAGTCCATTTTGAATGCCATTAACTGTTTAGAATAAATTAGAGTGTGGATTAGGTATGAGGCTGCCATACATTTCCTAGTTCAAAGCTGATTTCAAGAACTCAGGAACATCAATTTTGATGTTGAAGTTCACATGAATAAAAACAGTTTTCAACTATTTTCGGTCCGGAGGTGCAAACCCTTTCTTAAGTTTAAGGTTCGGTTCGCGGACCGGTTCCTGGCAACCCTAAAGAAGTTTTGGTCCTTCTGTTGTTGAACCTCAAAGGTTGTTTGACCAGAAACCAGGTTTGGCGGTACCAATCAACTAATATTTGAAGTTTTGTTCCATTTTCTGTCTGTCTCAAGAGGTTGACATTTACATTTTCAACTTGCAGGAGATAATTTATTTTTAATTTGTTGACCGGTTCATATCTCCCACGGTTTTATAGATATAAGTTTCGTTCCTTCTGGACATATTTAGTAACCAGGATTATTTATCTATCCACCAAAGGAACGGCAAGGATCGGATAAACGGTTGTCGAGCTATAAGGAAAATAAACAATTATAGGCAGCACTGGTCGCAACGGTGATGGGCAGCACTTCACAGGTACAGAGTATGACTTTCTTTCTTGTTTTCTCTGTATAGGATTAACTAAAGTAAATAACTTAAAGAACACTAAAATAACATACAGTATTAATTACAAAACCTTTTCTTCCTGAAGTCCACTTTTGCTTGGCCATATATCACAATTCGCAAAAGTAACTCTTATTCGAAATTTGGTGTCCTTCCAGACTCAAGCTAATTAGAGAGCACGAGCTGGAAGGCTGAAGGAAATTATCATCGACATAAATTATAAGAAAACTTTGCGCATTTCTCTGATAAAAGCGATATCAGCATATACTCTGCTGGAAAGTTTGGGGGCTAAAGGAATGTAAAAATAATTATGTTAATAACTTGAAGCTATTATCAAACCCATTGCGGTGGCAAGCATTAGGGTGGCAGATGAAGTTTAAGTCGTGGAAAAAACTACTTGTGCAAAGAAAATTAAGTTAAATGCACTTTTTTTTTGTTCTTTTAGTTATAAAATGTCCACCGAAAGGGGAAGAAGAAACTCGCAAAGTTTTGCTCGGCTAATAAGATGCGTTTGGAATGCGAGATCCTCTTAAGAACTGAAATTTGCAATTGGCAAATCAATTGGCAAAATCAGCCCAAATGCTCCAATAATTTCTAATTTACTTTAACTAAAATGGCAAAGCAAACGAACATAAAGCAAATTACCAGACGTAATCGATGAAGCGGCACAACAAGCCGAGGCGGATAAAACTTTTGCCTGCAATAAAAGAAATGAATGCTCTGCGGCTGGTTAAGTGTGGATGCATGTCTGCGTGGGTGTGTGTGTGTGTGTGGGTGCAGGCTGCAAAAGTTTTACACTGAAATTCAATTGAACTGCAACCAAGCCTGGAGTCCTTGCTGCCTGCATGCCCGCCTGCCATTCGAAAGAAATGCCAATAAGTCAGGAAGCTGCCTTTAGCCTTTTGGCTGGCAGCTGCCTTTCTCTGTCGCTGTCGCCGGTCGCTCTCTCTAATATGCGGTTCATTAGACAAAGTTGACCGCACTCCCAGGACACGGACATGGCTACGGACATGGCCGGAGTGCCGGCTGGGTGGGCTGTAAGTCAACAGGCAATGTGAATTCGCGTAATCGTATTAAAAGGATTCATGGGAGTAATTAGCAAAACGGCGTGCACTCATTCGTTCATGCGTTTGCCGGTTGAAAAGTGCCGCCTCCATCATTTGATTAGCTAATGCAGTTCCGCTCTAATTGCAAATTCCAAACCTCCTCCCGCAACCGAAAACTAATTCGAACAACTCGTCGTAAAAAATGTCTCAATTGCCTGACACAAAGGTAACAAAAGCAAAAAAAAAAAACATAAAAAACTGCACTTTTACTTCCAACTTTTGCAGCTCTTGCAACTTTTGCGGCAGCCATATTTGTGCCAACTTTCTTTCACATTTTTTTTTTTTGCATTAACATTTTTTTACAAAAAGCGTCCAGAGTTGCCTTTGCTTTGTGCTCAAAGTGCCTTTTGACCCTTCCCCAAGCATCCAGTTAATACTCACTTAATAGTCAAGTCATAAATTTTAAATACTGCTAAATGGCTGCCTCAAGTGGTGTTCGAGTGTGCCACAGATATGTATGAAAACTCTCCAACATGCGTACAACAGGCATACATCATTCGCAGCTTCATTGGAGGGGTTTTGCATACCCAACAGCCAAAATGTTGGTAGGGGAGGGAAAGATCTTACGATTCTTTTTGTTGCTTTTCATGTTGATGTCTAATATTTTTATGGCTTGTCTTAGCTGTTTCGGTGGGGGGTTTGTTTGGTTTTTATGTCTTGGTCTAGTCACAATTTTTGCACGAGTGTACCAGCATGTTGGAGACAGTGCTCGAGAGCGGAATTCGTGCTCAGTTGGAGAACTTCGACGGACGCATAAAAATGATGAGTTATTTGTTTTTTAGTGCATAATTTATGAGTTAAATGAGCTTTTCATATGCGAGTGCCTCGACTGGGCGTTGTTCTACAGATTTGTCACACGCACACACAGAAAACGGTTTTTATTTATGAGTTTTACGCGTGAAACTTCATTCAAAAGCGTTTAAGTGGAAGCACACATAACAAAAAGATTTCTAAGCCACAATTTTCCTCAAGACTTGCTAAAAAGTTTTGTTTCGTTTAACGCACACACACACACACACACACTCACTCACTCACA
Organism: Lordiphosa collinella; assembly: GCA_018904265.1. Classification (NCBI taxonomy): domain Eukaryota; kingdom Metazoa; phylum Arthropoda; class Insecta; order Diptera; family Drosophilidae; genus Lordiphosa; species Lordiphosa collinella. The sequence continues at coordinate 105,404 of JAEIFV010000378.1, forward strand.
CATAGAGCCACATATGCGGCACTTAAACATGCTCTTTGTGGCCTGGTTTGATGGCTGCACACGCACATTTATCATGCAAATTGCGCCTAATTGTCTGGAATGGGATTTTCTTTTACGCTCAAAACTTTTCTGTGCTGATTTAATTGTTCTGCCCCTTTTCTGGCTGCACTCTGCTGAAGTAGGCATTAATTTTTAATGGCAGCTGCGCGAAAGGCGACTGGCCAAAACGGAGTCAAAGCCAACATGTAAATTAGAAGCGGCTTGGCAGTGTTTTGTTTGCGTTTTCCCTGTTTGTTTTCTCCGGTCCGTTGTTTGTCGATTGCTTTGGCCCTGGGCATTCATTTGGCAACGCTTGGGCTGATATATCTGTATATTGCTAGGGCAGGGCACCCAAAGTGTTTCCGGCTGCCGGCCTGACCATCAATCTGACCTCTGGCACCACAATGTCCCGGCAATGGCCGCCGCCTCTGGCCTTTAATTTAAAAACTCTTTTACGCTGTCTCGCTCAATAATGTGAGTTTTATGTAATTGAAGTGGCAGCTGGCAGCTGTGGGGCAAAAAAAAAAAAAAACAGAATGGTTGCAAGAAAAACACGCTGAGAAATGTAATAGCATAACTCTTCGCCAGCTTAGGTGGGTTCCCTCTGCCTCGCGGCCATTTGCGACAAAGCGACAAACGGTGCTGCGGTAGTGGCAATTGAAAGAGCATCAAGTGCGATTTAATGAGGTGAATTCAACCGACAGCACACCTTTTCAATTATCCACAATCATTTGCCATACAAATAAGGCACAAAGCAACCACAGAAACCCTGGCCACTTCACAATACTCAATTATCAAGTTGCACCACAATGTTTCAACTTTATGCCCATACCATTTGAAGTGGATCGGAACGGCTTTAGGTGCTAACCGCAACACAATGAAAACTTGATGAGAATGTGAAACCTTGATTTAAACTTGCTAGTAGCTGATGCTTTATTAGCACAATTAATGAATGAGACTTTCATTCAAAGGGCAGACTAATCTGTCTGCTTTTGTCAAATATATTTAGAAACAGGATAAAATACGCAAACTGAACAAACTTTAAGATCTATATAAATTAAAATAGTTGAAAAGTTGAAAATGATTGTACCAAATTGGACACTTCCTTAAGGAAAACGAGAGCGTAAGTTAAAGTCGGTCCTGCCCGACTTCGATATACCCTTTACTCAGAGAAATTAATGTTGTATGGCCTTCTCTTATGTTAGTTAACAGAGCATTAACATTAATAAGAACATTTTCAACATTACGTAAGCAAATAGCGCATGCGGCGCCAAAAAGTATGCAACGTTTTTGAAAACTTTTATAACTCCGTCATTTATTATCCGATCTTTATGAAATTATACGAAACACATATACTGCACTGCAATATGAGCTTGATATCTTCAAAATTGTAGGAGTTATTCAACATTTTTAATTGTGGGGGCGGGAGGGGGCGTGGCCAAAATTTGAAATAAACGGACTGCGGGGAAATAGGAGTCTACATACAAAATTTGGTGTTCTAGGTGTTCATACAGACTGACGGACAGACGGACATGGCTATATCGACTCGGCTGTTGATGATGATCAAGAATATTATATACTTTATGGGGTCGGAGATGCTTCCTTCTGCCTGTTACAAACATTTGCACGACTTTAGTATGCCCTGTTTACTCTACGAGTAACGGGTATAATAAGAAGTCACTAAGAGGAATTCTTTCATTTTTTTATGGAATTAGAATTAGCCGGGTACCACATTTGGGCGAGGCCTTAGAATGGGGAAGCATACTCCCCGGGCATATAAGAGCAGAAAAAACTAAATGCATATGGACTTAAGGGTGGCTGGTAGGTGGCGCCTGGTGTTAAATGAGGATTGGCCACAACATAGGGCTTCGAGACCAAAAGAAGCCACCACAGCTGGCGTGGACAGAACGGCCGCTTGAGGAGGTGCCACTAGTAGGCTGCGTCTCAGGAGGTGTGTACATGGGTGGTCCAGCATTTTGGGGAAATGGCAACCAGTTCACGCACCGGAGTAGCAAACCGAAAAGGATTCTCCGCCATATATGGGGCCGTTGCGCCGGCAAGCAGCAAAATGCATTTTAATGGCCAGATTCAATTTCGAACAGCGCGTGACGCTGCCGCCAAAAATGGATCATTGAGTCGCACGCTGTGGTTAAGATCGGAAGTTCGCGGAGAAAAATGGAAGGAAAAATATAAGTTTGCAAAGACATTGAAAGAATCTAAAAATAAAGAAAGAAGAGAACTAAGAAAAGAGGAGGTGAGAACAGAAAAGAAAATAAGAGAAGACAACGGTGCAGTGGGACCATTTTTTTATGAAGCAAAGAAATAAAGTGAAACCGAATAAGAAACCAAGAAAACCAACCCAGTGTTCAGTGTTTAATTTTCCCCTTTTGCTAAGACCCTTTAGCTTCCCTTCCTACCGGAGACGAGGATCACTTCCCTCTCCACACCCCGTAGCCTAATAGCCTAAGGCGTGGATCACTTCCCGCTTTGGTAACCTTTCTATTCCTTTTTCCTCTTTCCCGGAGGGGTGGATTACTTCCCGCTCCAGCCCGTTACCCCCCTCTCTCTGTGCCAATCTATCGGAGTCGCGGATCACTTTCCGCTTTGGTAACCTTTCTATTGCTCTTTCCCGGAGGCGTGGATTACTTCCCGTTCCAGCCCCTTTATCCCCCTCTCTCTGTGCCTACCATTGAGCCGTGGATCACTTCCCGCTCCCACCTTTGTAGTTAGCTGTCCGAAGACGCGGATCACTTTCCGCTTCGGTCATCTCCCTCCTATCCTTTCATATACCATTCCTGATATCGAAAGGATCACTTCGGGGACGAGGACCCTTGTAGTTACTTGCTCGAGCCAGAAACGGTGGCAAGACCGCGCATTCCCTCTTCTGACCTGAACGCTTGGTGACCCTCTCACTCCTCCCAACAGCCTTCACCCTCAGATGTATCAGACCTTTTTACAAATCCTAGTGAGAGTACCCAAGACACAACTGAGATCGGGGCCGCGGCCTACCTTCCCTAACTAGCCATCGGATTTAGGTTTTTTGTTTGTGGTCCGAGACCGCGAAATTTTCTCGTTTGACTAATATACATAACTTGGTGATTTTTAGATGATCATATCCAAAAGATGCCTTTACTCTCAGGTAGATCTCAGACCTTTTACAAAAATCTGGTCAAAATAGGCAACTTAGGCAATTTAGGTCAATATGTCACATATTTTTCATATTGAGATTTTTTGATTTCTTTGTTTTGACTTTGGTGTTTTATTTTGTTTAGTTTCCTGGTATCGGAAGGGCGGTGTCCACCGCCCGGAGGTCGTGTCGGATTCGCGTTACTCGCACGACCCTTACTTATTTTAACGCCCGCGGAAAAGAGCGAACCCCGAGAAGAAAGAACCCAACATGCATGAGCGCACCAAAAAATCTGCCAACATTGTCAGATTTTGGACCATTCGTTGTACACCTCCTATTTAGCCGTCAAATACAAGACTATCATGCAGATTTGATGGATCGGAATTGTAGACGGAGGAATAGTAGGTGTAAACCGAAAGGTTCATTGTAAAGATAGAACCGTTTTACTACCTTCAGATCCGGATCACTCTCAAGCGGGCGACATGTAAAGGTAGATCTGTCGCCATGCAGAGATATGAGCATATGATGCCTTCAGCAGTCAGCTGTAGGTAGAGTTAATGATCTCCAGGTAAAATAATCATTGCTTTCACTCCACTCCAGTAAGAACAAATGGTTGGTTTAATTGTTTAAATTGTTGTATATATGATTGGTGGCAGCAGGACGCTGGCCTAAGCCATGGCGTCCGCTCGCTATGATTGAGTAAACGGTTTTCTCTGTTGCCTCAGCTCTGATATTGGTTTTATGCTTATAGTTATACTCAGTACCAGAGGTACACAGAGTTAAAAAAATATATTGTTGTGGCCTTTGTAGCAGATGAATTGGCCAAGATCAAAAGTCTTCCGCCTAAAAGTAGGCAACACAAACTTAATGCATTAATTTGGACTAATTAGCATTTACAATGGCTGCTGGCGCAGCTCCTCCTAAGCAAAGATTTGTTTACAATCTACATAATTCACAAAAATCCTTGGCCGTCGAAAAGGGGTCGTAAATTTGAACTTCCAATCGCGGCAGCAGTTGCAATGCAAACAACCCGCACCCAGAAAACGGAAAAAACAGCAAAATAACGAACCGTACAATATGCGTTGCGTCTTTAATTAAGGTCAGAATAAATATGCCGCTTGTTTTTTTTTTGTTTGTGCCGCCCCTTCCTGTCTTTGAGATAAATGGCAGCGGCCAGGGCGCCATGGGGAGCAGTGGGAGACGGGGGAGGGCACTGACGATTTGATAAATAAGTGGACGCTGCTGCTGCAGGCTGCCGTTGGCTGTCTGTTTTGCATTTGGGCTTTTGTTGATGCTTTTTTTTTGCCAACTCGCCTTAATTGCCGTTGGATGTGGGTGTAATTGCGCCAATCCCGGGAGGGGAGGGGAGAAATAAATAAATTTAATTTCGTATGCAGCAGCCAAAAGGTCACTTTCACTCAGAGCAAATGCCTTTCAAATTCGAAGGTCGTGCTCATTTTTATTTCACATTGGTTTTTTATTTAGCCATGAATTTTTACGCATTTTGCGTGCTTTCGCTTCATTTGCAACCCTTTTTGTGCTTTTTTGTGTTTTTTTTTTGTGGCACATTAAAAATTACTTGGCATTATGGGAATTAACCTCAGGCTTAGCAACACCATGTAAATGGCGCTTGTGATTTTTAATTTTGTTTGTTTCTCGCCCTTTATGATGTGGCCAACACTTTGTGTGTCGTTTTGTGCATTCGTTTTTATAATTGATGCCGCTTAAGTCTTGATTTAAATGTTATTTATTTATGAGACAACTTACAATTGCTGCCATCGGCACTTTAGTTTGTTGTGCATTGAAATACGTTTTAAGCTTGTAAACGTTTTTACAATTACTTAAAACTAGCAGGAACGCGTCATGCGTTGCTACGCTCTTTGGTTTGAAACACAATAAAGAGTCGAACCTAACTTTCAACTTTTATAAATATACTAGCAAGTAGCCCGGCTTGCTTCGCTACGCCGCCGTCAGTAAAGCTATTTCAAGCGATATCGGTATCAGTTTTTCTTTTCCGTCTTGGGGGTGAATTTCACAAATTGGAAAATATTGGTCCGTATCTTACAAACATCGGCTCAAAGCAGAGATTAACTCTTATGCCACGCCCGCGGATGAACGCTATAATTTTTCAAATTTCGCGGTTTGAGCACCATTTTCCGCTCATTTCTTCAAATTTGAAACCTTCCCGGGGAAGCGTCCACCATTCCACTAAGTTTCACTTAAACCAAAAATTTGCCAAATATCGCGGTTTGTGCAACATTTTCCGCCCATTTCTTCTACTTAGATCCTTCCCGGACAAGCGTCTAACCAATCTCCAAAGTTTCACCGAAATTAAGAATTTTGCAAATATTGCGGTTTCCATTTACCACCTCCAGGTCCAACTCCATATCCACCTACAGGGCCAACTCCAGGTCCAGGTCCCACACACAGCCAAGTACAATGAAAAACGGCAGCCCGCGTTGAACTGAATATTTTTATAATTTTCCCAGTCAGGTCATGGCCACCTTTATAATCCAGATATCTTCAACCCACTCAACCTTTACCCACCAATTTCCGCCAAGAGGGGTGGATTTTCCGGAAGACTGGTATGGTCATTGTTGAATTCTCATATAGCTCTTTGAGAATGAGTTTGAGCCCGATCGGATGATAAACAAAAAATTTGCTCACAAAAGTTTTCCACCCATTTTCCGACTTTTGGGGTAGACTTTCCAAAAGTTGAAAGTCACGTTGATCATATTTTTTATGAGTTACTTTGAAAATGAGTTTGGAGCTAATCGCTGCGAACTAAAATTCAACCCACACAACCTTTAGCACCCAATTTCTACCAGGGGGTAAATTTTCCGGAAAATTAGTATGCAGTCATTGTTGAATTTTAATGTAGATCTATGAAAATGAGTTTTACCCCGATCCGATGATAACCAAAAAAGTTGCATACAACAGTTTTCCGACCATTTTCCGACTTTGGTGGTAGGTTTTTTTCAAAGTTTTTAAAAGAACTTGGAGCTAATCGCTGCGAACCAAATTCAACCCATACAACCTTTACCACACAATTTCCACCAAAGGGGGTGAATTTTTCGAAAAATTATTATGCAGTCATAGTTAAATTTTCATACAGATCTCTGAAAAAAATTTGCGCCTGATCGGATGAAAATCAAAAAAGTTGCATACAACAGTTTTCTTTGAATTTTCCACATTTCCCGACAGAATTTTCCAAAAACCGTTTCTTAGTACTCACTTTCAGCATAAGATAAAACTACTGTAAAAAATTCAGCTTTCTATCTCTTATGGTTTGGCCTGTGCGACGGTCACCAGTCAGTCAGTCAGGTTGAACAGTTTTATATATAGATATAGATCCCCGTTTCAATCCAACCGGTGGTATATATGTCCTTGTACGGTAAATGTTGGATAAAGTCCCTGCATGGAAACAACTCTGCCCTCCCCAAAAGATGTTATGTGAAAAAACAAGCATTGAATTTTCTTATGTTGTTAAAACAAGAAAGAAGGGCGTTCAAGCCCAACTACCAACTTTTTCTATGCACACGAGATAGCATTGTGCCCGCCCCTGCATTAGAGCCTTCGACGAGCCAAAGCAGCACATCACAAAGTACTTCCTTACTTTTGAAAAATTTCTTAGATTCGATTGAAGACACGTCAGGGAATGAGGAGTCGAATAAGGATGACGATGCCGAGCTTCAGCGGATAACAGCAGAAATAAATATTTAGTTACTGCCCGAAGCCGATCAGCCGCCAAAACGAAATTATGAGATACTGGGAAGGGAACAAATTCCTGTACCCTCGATTAAATGAATTGGCTACTGTAATGCATTGGGTCTTTCTCTGTGCCATCAACTGGTGTTATCGCTTCTTCTGCATTATTTTCGTCGTCGCCTCCTAGCAGGTTGCCACTTGCAGATCTGTCTCCGGACTTAAGACCTTCGGTTAGTCGTCTAACCTTTTGGTAGAATTTTCTGGTCTCACTCATGACGAACAGCGCTTTTTTCTTCCTTTTGAAATTGCGCTTCTCCTCTCTTCTTTTTTCCCGGTATCGCTCCTTGACTGATCGCTTTGCTGCCGACTTCAGAAGTTAACATATGGGCTAATTATCCATCTTTGTAGTTGCAGATAGGAGCTATTTGAATTATTTTCTCTTAGTAGAGCGACTTTCGCCATTGCCCATAGACAACTTCTCTGCTCACATTGCTGACCCCTGATTTGAAGTATTCTCCGAGAACCGATATGCCGATATGGAAGGCTGTAGAGTTAAATATAAATTTCTTGGTCCACAAAATCGAATAATGAGAATGAAACCTTTTTTGCGGATTTAAAACTTTAATTAAACATATCCCAGTTTGTCACCGTATTTGTTGCAAAAAGCAGGCTATAAATACTGAATTCAGGTGCATGTTTTTTTTTGTCTGATGTCCCATGCATTGCTGGCCAAATTGGAAATACCAGTATGTGTGTACATTGTACAATCTCCCTCTCCCAGACACACGCACACACACACACCCGCATTCTCTCCTGCATATATCAAAATTTCAATTTTCCATCAGCTTTCACAGCCACAAATTGTTGGCAACGAAAACGTGCAAAAACGTTTATCATTTAACTGCTGCAATTACACACACTTAAATGTAAATATTTCGAGCAAATGACTAAAACTACAACATTTATGCGCAACCCATAAACATTTGTCGCCTATTGTCTTCTGTGCCGGCACAACGTCCTTCAGTCGAGAAGCTATTAAAATTTTATGCTCCTCTTTATAATGATTTACACAATGATGTGTAAATGGGCGCCAGACAAGAAACTGATTTCAATTTAAGATTCCAGGCCCCACTTAATTGGATTTCCAGCTTAATTACCTTTCAAAGTCACAAAAAAAAAGCGAAGGAATACGTGGAATGTCCAACAAGTTTAAAGTTTTTAATGCAAAGCAAACTGGGCAAGCAAATATTTACACAAAATTGTTGGCACGCGCTTTTTGCTTTCGCTTTCGTTGTCCTAAGGACCCACGGATAAGGGTAAGCCCGGGCACCAAAGTTGACAAACAATGCGTGGCTCCCAAATAACAGCAACAACAAGAAAATCAGTTTAAAATTAAAATTTGACTTAATGGAGAATAAGCAGAAGCAACGGCAACAGAAACAGCAGCTTTGGTTAGCAAAAGTCACGTTTCGTATGCAAAAATTATGAATTTCTAACAGCTGACTATGGGCAAAAGTTGATTTGGGGTACAAGTTTTAGCCAACTTTTCAATTAAAGCCAAAATGTTATTGGGAGAGTATTAATTTTCTAGCCTAAAAAAGTACAACTCTATTCCGATTTTTTTATAAACTGTTAACTATAGAAAAACTCGTTCGTTACGATCCTTTTTCCAGCTCTTTAAATCATGCCCTTGTGCTTAATAGGGGCTCTAATCTTATCTTAAAAAAAAAACTAAATAACAAAATTATGCTGGAATGAATCGGACTTTTATACCATAGTTCAGCTGTCAAAGTTCAGTGGCAACTGGAACGGGATTGGCATTGGGATTTTTGAGTTTTGGGGGTCTCGGGGTTTTGTCACGCTTGATTGCTTCTGGCAAATGAGGCATTTTTAATTAATTCGTCAATGATGTGAAAACTAAAACGCATATTGTGATGGGCATTTAGGCAAATTAACACCAAATATCAACAAGAACTTCATTAAAAATGTATTTACTTTAACGCTGTTGCTTTTTACTGCTGCTGCTGCTCTGTGTATATGTTGTTGATTTTGCTAATTCCATTAGAAATATTTCGTAAAATACTTAAGATTTCGCATAAATTGAATTACGCTTGACAGTGGCTGATGTCTTAATTAGAAACCCGCTTTGGGAGCTGCCACTCATCAGCATTGCAACTGTCTTTTTGAGGCTTGTCATCACGAGCACAACCAACAACCAGCAAGCGGCAACCAGGCAGGCAGTTATGTCTGTCAAACGGCTTAATTCAGTCGTCTCCCAACTCAGCCAAACTGACATTCTCGAACGGACGTGGGACTTATGTTTTCTCGCACACTCATTAAAATTCAACAAAATTGTTGCCAAATTAACTCAAACATAAGCGAGCAATAAAATTTCCATATTTTCCCTAGCGACTGAAATCTGTGCAAAGTAAAAGCAACCCTCAGAATTTAACCATGGAATTTGCAAATATTGAAATAGAAGGTCCACAAGCCTCTTTATACAAAAAGTGTTAATTACTTGCCCAAGCTTAAAATGGAAACTCGAATTGTTCCTATGAGATACATGTGTGAGGCACGTGTGGCCATTTCTAACAACCTGCAGCTTGTGAAAGCTCTTTTTTGGGAAATAATTACGAGGAGCAGGGAAGCGTGTTTGAGCCTTGAGTGAATGTTGAGTAAACGATAGAGCAAATGATTTTGGTAAACTTCAAGTCAACTTTTGGCATGTTGTGGTTATAACTTTAAGAATTTCTAACACAACTCTTCTTAATTGTGAGTTGTTAATTTTGATTTAACGAAAGCCAGAAGTGATATGACTATGTATTTTATGACAACATTTTTAACATAAAGCATTGCTTGATTTGTCTGCACAGTACTGTTTTACTGTCCTCTCATCAGCAGACTATTTTGCTGTTACATTCGACAGGGACTGTCGAGTGTCGGACAGTCCAAGGAATACGCATTTTGGTGCTACAGCGATCAATAATCTAGGTTTTGGATCAAAAATTTTCAGTCCTATCAAACTTCTGACATCAAACATTCTTGACCCAAATATGGAAACCTTTATTTTCACTGCGTGTTATCGCTTGCTGAGTATTGAGTAATTAAAACACAAACACAATTATGAGTGGACTTTACTCGCTCAACAGGGGAGCGAGAAGTGACTGAATGAATGTTTATTTCGATTGTTTTTCTGTTTTTATACATTTTTAGGATAGCAACATTTTGAATGACACCCGCAACATTTACATATGTGCAACATATGTGCTTAGGTGTTATTATTACTAACAAAAGTGGTCCTTGCAACATTTACATATACATATCTTGCATGGATAATATTATTGTTACCAGATGTGACCTGTTACAAGGGTTGATTTGGTTTGTTCTATTTATAAGTACCCAGAGTATTTGCCTTTCAAGCAGGTACCTGAATTCAAATGCCCTTTTCCAAAATATCTTTGTACATCGAGTACTGAGTATTGAGTACTAAGTATTGGTTATCTAGTACAGAGCAAGGTTTATTTAATATAGTCAAGGGGCCTTATTTTTCTCACCTCGCTTTCTCTTGGCTTCGATGACAGCTCTCTGAGAGTCAGAGCACTCTACGTTTGTTATTGTTATTGTCGTCTCTCGACTCAGACTGTCAAAATAAAGCCGTTTGAAAGAGGGCAGCTGTGTTGAATACGACACCTTTATTAAATACACCTTGGTACAGAGTACTAAGTGCTAAGTAATGAGTAGAATCGATTATTGAGTTGAGTACCAAGATCTATCAGAGTATCTAGGTTCGATTACGGAGTATAAGGCACCGAGTATGGAACTGTGAGTATTGAGTTTGCGTATGGAATGCCGAGTTTTGAGTGCTGAAAATAGAATTCTGATTATCGAGTACTGAGTCTCGGATACTGAGAGTTGAGTACTGAGTATAAGATACTAAGCGCTATGTATCGAGTACTGAGTAGTGAATACCGAGTCTCGTTCTTCTTCTTCCTTGGCCTGATAGAAATATCACTATCGATTTGATCGAGCTGCCACCTGTTGGACACACCCCCCATCTCAGCTTCGGTTGTCCCCTCCTGGCCGGCTTTGTAAGCCCGCTCTACTGGAGCTTTATTATCCATACGGGTAACATGTCCTATCCAACGCAGCCGCTATTGTTTTAAGCGCTTGACAAGATCAGTGTCCCCACAGAACTCGTACAGTTCGCGATTCATTCGGATGCTAAGTTCGTCGCCAAAGTCTTCCGAAGTACTTTTCTCTCGAACACACCAATTGCCGCCTCATCCAATGCTGTTAATATCCATGCTTCTGCGCCGTATTGCAGGACTGGATGATAAGCGACTTATAAAGCGCAATATTTGTTTTTCGAGGAAGGGCTCTGCACTTGATCACAAAGTATTCTCCCATGCATTTTATCTCTGGTAAAGATGGTGCCCGTTCTTTTAGCATTTGGGCACTGGCTCAGTAAATACTCCATCAGCAGATTAAAGAAATCACACGATAAGCTGTCACCCTGCCTAAAAACTCTTTTGGTATCGAAAGACTCGGAGAGATCCTTTCCTATTTTGATGGAGCTTTGTGTGCTTCTCAATGCCATCGTGCAAAGTACTTTGCTGGTATACCAAAAGTACACAGGGCTTCAAAGACCTTTGACCTTTGAATGAATACTGTGTATCAAGTATTAACTACCGAGTTCTGATTCTTTGGTATTGAGTATCGAGTACTAAGTTTTGGGTATCTAGTATTGAGTAATGAGCATTGAGTAGTGATTATTATGGAAATATCGAGTAATGTGTAGGGAATTCTGAGTAACAAGCGCTACTTATAGGGTATCGTAAGAAGTATCGAGCAGTGATTATCGATAACTAAGTATCAAGTACTGAGTATGGAACACTGAGTATCAGGTAGTAAGAAACGACTATCGAGTATCAAATCTGCTTATCGAGTGAAGAGTATCGGGAGCTGAGTGTCCAATTTTTTGTTATTATCTCTTAGGCCACTTCTTATGTTATGAACCCAACAGCCGATCCAACTAACTAGAAAATGCACTTAAATTTATAACTGTTATTGACGTTGTCACACTGTCAAGTTGGACTTTAAAAATGGTTAACTATTTCGTTGTTTGCCCGCTTGGCACTGCGTCAAGTTTGCTCTTTTTTTTTGTGACTCGCTGGTTCAGCCGCGATTCATTGAAATGGGTGATAATTCACCATTGATTGCACTTTGTCGCCAAAGTTTTGTGCCGTTGACAACTTTGGCAACTGCAGTTTGCGCTTTCTTTTCTCCCTCTCCTCTTTGCTTTCGAATGCAATTTGGTTATTTTCATATCCACTGACCGCACACGACTTCTCGCTCGTCTTGAGGGGGTTTTTTTTTGCGTTCGTTTGCCGAAGTTGACGTGGAAGTTGGTCTTGAGAGCAATTAGTTGAGATTTCTTCTTTGTGGGCGCTTAGCGGGATAAACAAAAAGTAACAACGAATCTTCATCTTTAGGCAAACGACGAGTTGTCACTTGCACTTGGGAACTTCATCAATTTGGCTAAAGCCGCTGCCAAAGTTAATGACAAGGGGAAATTATGTAGCCTACGGCAGGTTCTCTGATTGGGTTTTTTCCCACATGGCGAAAACTTTGGCAAGCAAGTTTTGTCTATAAATTTAGTTACCATTATTTGACCTGCTTGCATACAATTTCAAATACACACACACGCACAGGGGTCTACTGGGAAGGGGTCGAGTTCAAGCCGCCTCAAGACAGGCATTCGTGCATGGCAAACACTTGAATTGCAATGCACCAATTACGAGCATGCTGTTGCAGCTTCTGGGCCGCTTCTTGGCACCGAAGCATAACTAATCTTTTGAGATTTCCAATTAAAAGTAAAACAAGCCAAGACCCAGCAGCCGCAGCGGCAGGAAAAAATAACAGGCAAAGCCCCGCTGCCTTGGGAAAGTGTTTCATACATTTTACGTGCAAAGTGTCTAAATTAACAAGGACGACAAAGTCGGCGGCAGCGAGATGAAAAAAGTAACTTTATAATTATGTTAAGCATGTTTCAGCTTATTTTGCTAGGGCCACGTATTTGTCTTGACTGCAGGCCACAGGCGGCTGTGCTGCCGTGCTGCTGGCTGCGTTCACTCCATTTAATGACTGATGCCTGAAACCTCAAGCTGAGTTTGCAGTTTGGCCCTTTGTGCCTGCCTGGTTTTAAGTTTTTTGCCAGTATGAAAATTACTTTTACGTCAAGTCATATGCACTCGGGCACCCAGTGCGTATGAGTAACTTAATTAGAAAACTTTTCCTTGGCCCACACCCACCACCAGCTCACACCATCCTTGCAGTCGGTAAGTTTATGTCAGCTCCTGCGAACGGCACCGAGCATCTGCATCCTGCTATTTATGCCCAGCATCAAAAACATTGGATTTGGCTAGATTGCTGCCTGCAGGCCTTTGAGATGTGCTTGAGTTGGCAAAAAGTGCAGATGACGTAGGATTGCTGCAAGGAAAATGACTTTGGACTTTGCATTGATGGCACTACAGTTACTGGCTGAATTTCCTGCAGAAGATAGCTTTGAAAAATTACTTGGTTCGTTCTGGCACACAAGTCGATTCTTTTTGTTGCCTACTTTTTGGGGCAGAATTTAATTTCATTTTTTGTTAGATTTTCTTCTTAAGAATTCGAGAACTTGGTAAGAAAAGTGTACCCGATTAACTGAAGGAAACTCAACTCAACTCTGAGAAGATCAGAATGAACCTAGTCCAATGAACTGCATTGAACCAAACACAATGACTTTATAGACTTTGAAATACAAATCGCATCGACTGAAAGTAAAAGCGAAATGCCACAGCTGGACTATCAAAACTTTGGCAACTGTGTGTGCAGGGTTAAGCCTGGTCGGTTGCCCCTTAACTGACCCCACAATAGCAGCAACAACTTAAAAAAAAAAAACAATTACAAAACTGATTAGAAAATCTGGGCAGCCTTTTGTTTTGCTTACGCCCTCATCTCACCACATCTCCACTAGCTGGGATTGCTGTTATCTGGGCAGGACAACAAAAACAACAAACCGCACAATTTGCAAAAACAACAATGGCCATGATTTTGGGAAGCACACAAAACCAACAAAAGTCAAATGGCCAAAAAAAAAAGAAGAACTATAGAAAACAAAAGGCCAGCTTGGCAGGCGGTTCGCTTCTCTCTGTGTGTGTGTGCTTATGGGCGTGTATGGGGAATCGAAGCTGACACGCTCACTAATGCGTGGGGCCAGACACGAACCTGGAAAAACTAATCGAGTCAGTCAGCGACACCTTAAATATTGTATGGTCTCACATGCATAAAGAAAGAGTCGAAACAGAAAAGGCCGAGGCAGGCCTCTAGCTGTGGTCCCTTTTTAAATTGCAGCTCCCCCCCTCGCCGGACATCGGGACAGCTGCAAAATGAGTTTTAGAGAGCTGGGAGCTTGTCTTGCTCCGGCTGGCATTTGGCATTTTTTCATTCTGTTTTTGGCTGGCCAGCACAACGTCCGGTTGCACTCCAACCGAAATAAATTTCAGTCAATCTCTCGTGCGATGCCAATAACGATAACAATAATTGCCGTCCAGGGACAAATATGTTCACCATTTTCCAATAGCGTCAACCGATGCTGTTTCTAATAAAAAATGAACGCAGCTGGCGCATGTGTGTGCGAGTGTGTGTGTGTGTGTGCCAATGTTTTGCTTGATTCCACATTTGTTTGTTCATTGGATTTGTTTTGGCTGCTTGTGAACCTTTTCTTGATTCTCTCTTTTTTAAAGCCACCCAAAAAATGACCAAAAACTTGAAATCGATTTGAGCTAAACGCTCGCTCGCTCTCCCACGCTCAAATTGCCAACTGTGTTTAGTTGAGTTTGGTTTGTATTTTTGTTTTGTTTGGTTTATTTGTTTGTTTTTTGCCATTTCACAAAACACAGCGCAAAGCGTTCAGTTTTGGCATGAGTGATTTTTACTATATATAAATGTTAGGTTCTGAGTGATTGCGTGGGATTTGTTTCGTGCATGATATGGACAGCTTACAAATTTCGAGCAACTTTTCACATGTGTGTTTGAGTGTGTTGCTTTATTTGAACGGTGTAGGGGAGCGGTGGGGTTGAGAAAGTGTTATTAATAAAAGTGTCAACGCTCTCGAATTAACAAATTGGTTTTCAAGTTTTTTTTTTTTGGTTTGTGGGAGAGAGTTTTGCCTTGGTGACAATTTATGTTTGGCCATCAATTTAATTATGTTTCCCCCTCAATTGTGATCAGTCATTGATTGATATTTTCTCTGTTTTTTCTTATATTAAGTTAATTTATTAACAATAACAAATGACAATTAATTTGGTCAAATAACACAGCTGATTTATCTCAACCATAAAACACGAAATGCTAATTAATCATTTATGAGTTCATCAGGGCTAGTCTATACCCTTAATCTCGTCTAGTTCGAGTGAGTCAATTTCATAAGCGTTGTGTAAAATTAAAACTAAGTCCAAATTAATACTGAAAAATGTTAAATTGATATTTTGGGTATCAATTTGATCCTTAGAGCTTTAATTTGATACAAAACTGTTTGATTTTTTAAACAGATAAGCATTACGATTCTTTTCAATGCTAAGAGAAAGTTATGAAAGATTTAAAGTCAGGTCCTTTGAACTGAACACGATTGTATCAAAGTACTACGCGCTCGCACACGCTGGTTGCTACACGTCAAGATACTACTAATATTTACTTGAATCTACAAACTGCCTTAAAGGATTTAACAATATATTTCTTGCATATTGCAAAGACTTGACCACTTGTTATTCTCAAATTGGAATTCCGCGCACCCTTAAAATAAAAGGGGCTACTGAAATTAGTGATTGTTTAGCGAAGTTTCAAATTTCAAAGATTGGATGATGAAATAGCGACCCCAATAAATAGTGAGTATGATTTTGATGATTTCTTTATTTGTGTGTAAAAGATTTGGTTTGACATTTTGTGGTAGTTCTTACTATTTTACCAATATCTGTATGCTTGTGTTAGATCACCAATTTCTCAGAAATGTCTAAACGGATTTGTATAAAATTTTGCACACAGATTGTTGATAACCTGGAACACAGTCAGTTTAGGTTTTATTTAAATGTTCCAACAACCGAGAAATTACATAATTTTTCATTTTCCAAATGAGCAAAGGAGACGTAGATCGAACGGAATCGCTCCTAACTATACACATTGCGCTTCAAACAAGAATAGGTTATATGAAATTGTCGACAAAATCGGGTTTATGGACTACATTTTGTGAGTATAAATCCGATTGAATAAAAATCGCAGCTGATCTCTTAATTTATTTTTAAATAAAAAATTAATAAAAGTTATAGAAAACAACTTAACGAAAACTAAACTCTTTCCATTTCCTATCAGATTAAATGTTTTGAAGGTATGCAATAAAATTTATGCGTGAGCATTTATTAAGGATATCAAATTCTGAGGAAGATTATTCCAAGAAAATTAGAAAATGTGATTCAATAAATTTGCTTGTAACATGGACAGATTACATTATGTTTTTCGAGACAGGAAGTTCAACATCTCTTGTAAAGGGTTGAAAAGATTGTTAATGCATTATCAAAGCTCGTAGTTTATAAGACCAAATTTAAAGGAAGCATGAAACGAAATTTATAAAAACAATATATATCTTCAATGTTATAAAACCTTTGAGTTTGGCTGTACTGATTGCAATGCCATAAAGAAACTACCAAGAAGTCAAGCATAGTTAAGCAATCAAAAGTCTTAATTTAGCTTGGGATGAAAAGTTCTTGGTAACATAATATTGTAAGCCAAAAATTCTGCAAGTCCTTGAATATTTTGTTTGTCAATGTTTTTGAATTGACTACATTTTGTTTGTAAAAACATATTGAATAGTTCTTTCAAATTATTCAGTTAGCATTTTGGCCAAGCATGTTTGTCAAGTTGCCACTGGACTTTATAGTTTTATAACACAATTTGGCCATTGATTTTTATGCATCCACTCATATAAAATAAGTTTTAAACATTTTTTGTTTGACGCCAAAAGATCACAAGAAACAGTTGATTGCAGTAGTGTAAACGAACGCTGCAAGAAAAATCCGGCAACCCTAATTCTTAGCGTTGATTCGATTCATATGATCGGACGCTGCCGACGCAACAAGATGAGGAAGCGAATGGAAAAAGCTTTTGAAGCTCTTATAGTATATGGTAAACACAGAAAGCGCAGAGAGCTATTAAAGCAATATTTTTGGGATTTTTTCACATTTTACAGCTCTTACTATTGATTCAAATATATTTCACAAATCTTTCATAAGCATTTTGGGATTGATGTTTATGCTAGGCCGCTGTCGAAGCAGCTAGCAGTAGTAGTGAATAGAGAGAACTTTTGAAGCTCTTATTATTAATTTAGATAGCGTGCAAAGAACTTTCAAAAGCTTATCCTTAAGGCAATGATTTTTATTCTCGGACGCTGCAGACGGAGACCTTAAAAAGCTCTTACTATGAATACAAATAAAGTTCAGAGAGCTTAAAAGCTTCTTTAATTATTACAGATAACATGCAGAGCGCTTTAAAAAGCGTTAATTTTGGCTTTACTTATATTACTCGGCCGCTGCCGACGGAGGGGGGTGGAAATTAGGCCGCGTGAATTAAGGCCACGGTCGGCGGTCTAGTTTCATTCTGTAAAATGAATTTATGCTGCGATATCCAAATAAAATTCGACCACGCGGCCTAAATTCGCTTCACGAATAAAATAAGACCGCCCACGGTCATAAGCGATTGCAGCCTACAATCATTTGTAAAATAAAATTTAATTTTGTGATCCGCCATCAAAAATACATTCAAAGCTAAATAAAGAAATCAAAATTCATTATGCAGAATGAATCTAGGAATTCACCGCCGCCTTAATTCAAGCAGACTAGCTTAACAGAGCCGCCGAACAGAAATTAGACAGCTTTTAAGTTCTTAAACCTAATACTGCAAACGCGAAAAGAACTTTGAAAGCTTATTCTTTAAGTCGGCAAAACTGTAACAGCCACATAAACTCTGTCAGTTTCACTGCTCCCATTGCCGACCCCTGCTTTATATACACGCTCAGAATATCCATTGATTTGTTCACCAAAATGTTAAAGCTGAATCCTTTCATTTTCGAGCTTCATTGTGAACTCAATTATTGGTTTTCCGTTTTTCAGACGCCTTTTTTTGTGCGAGTGTGTGTCCTCTGCCACTGCATCCGATATTGTGCACTCAATTACATCGTGTGAATGTATACCCAGCCGAAATTGAATGCAAAACGTGAAAAAAATTGGGCCAACTTTTGTGCAAACGTAGCGCTTTTTACTTCGCTTGGGTCAAATTTATGCCACCTCGTTTATTGGACTTTTGCTGGAAGCCGTTGCCGAAACTCATAAATTCTTAACGCATGATTAGGTTTTGATTTCACTAATTAGATTTATTCCGCATTAAAATGTGATGCGCTGTTGTTGAATGGAAATTAAAAATTTCAGCTTGATTGCGTTTTGACGTTTGAGTGGGAGAGAGAGAGGAGGGAGAGAGATTGAAGCCATTTCTGTCAAGTCAAACCGAGGCTAAATCCTTCATTGGGTCGTGTGATGAACTGGCAATGTGTCAGACGCTCTCGCTTGTACACTTGTTGTCCCGGCAGGCTAATGGCGCTCAAACGACCAGCAATCAGTTGTTTATCTCTGCAGCATCTTCAGCCCGAGACCGAGCCACAGCCTGCATGCATCAAAGTGACGCTCCAGCTGAAACTGAAACTGAAATTGAGAGCTGGCCAAGTGTGCGAAAAACTCATTTATTATTGCATAAAGAATGACTTTCAATTACTTGCAAGTGAACAAACTTGCTTCCAGCACATTGACAACGCCAATAAACTTGTGCTTTGTTATCCCTGCGCGTCTGACTGAGAGGAGAGAGAGAGAGTGGAGCAGCTGCCTAATATCTGGCCAAATTATGCCATTTCATGTTCCATATTCAAATCCGAATTCAAATTGAATTTTATTTAGTGTGACACAGACAAATGAAGTGTTAACTAAAACGCAGTCCTGTCCACCTCCAACCCAGCGACCATAAATCACGCTATTTTGCAGGCGTTAAGCGCGTGCATCGTGCGAGATAAAACTGCAACTTGTTCGATACCAGAAAGGCAATCAGAGCGAAGGAACTACAAAAAGGAGGAGCTGGTGTCGCCGTTTTGTATGCTTCAAGGATGACTGGAAATGCTATATAGTTTGCACTTATAGTCAGTGCAATTGAAATGCCAAGCAAGAGATGGTTTAGATGATTTGACAAAAAGCTTGATTGGAGTCCGGACGAATGCGAAATTCAATTTCATCAATTATTTAATACATAAACCCAGCCTTTCCTTTCACTTTTTCGCCATCGCTTAAATAGTTTAAACTCAATTTAGTTCACATTGGATAAAAGCTAATTTGTAGATTGACTTTTTTTGTGTTGAAATCAAACAATATGCCATAATTTTTTTGATTGAAAGTTTAATTGTGCATTCTGTGGAGGTCGCTTAGCCTGATTGAATATCAGACGGGGGGGGGAAAAAAGCAATCAAAAATCTATTAATTAACCTAAATCAATATTATTACCAACGCATGGCTGAAATTCCATATGAAATTGTGCCACCCTCCACAATCCGTCTGGAGCACTTTGAAGTGTGCAAATTGCGAGAATGCTGAGGTGATTAAATTGCATAGTTTCTGCCGAAAATTTCCATTTCCTTACCTCGTAAATACATTTCGTTGATGAATTTAGCGTCGGGCCACACGACGCCGAAAAAATTCAATTTTTTTTATGACTTTTATTTTTCAATAAATTTGATTACGCGGCGCTTTGTGATTATTGGCGCGTGAAAAAATAAATTCAAAAATTCATTCTTTTTCGGTGTCTGCCGGGCACCACCTAAGCTGGGGCCATAAAATATAGACATACCTACATACCTGCCTCGTCCCGTCCGTGTGCTCGTAAAGTTCGCGCCAAAATAAATAATAAACTTGCGAAGACCAATGGCCGCTCCCTGATAAGCCGGCCAGCGTTTTTATTTATGATTTTTGCTTTGCCTGCCTATATTTTTTATGGCTTCCACTGATCGCTGGACGCTGAGGCCGGTGTTGAGGTGCACAGAAATGCAATTTTATGGCGCTTAATTTTAAAATCCACGCGCCGACACGCAAATCGCGCTTCTTATCGAGTCGAACGGGCTTATTACATGCAATCAAAATGGCAAAAAGTGTCCATTCCAGCCACTCGATTTATTGAACTGGAATAACACAATTATTATTATTATTGTCTGGACAATTCTTTGGAGGGGGCTTTAAGCCTGGATTAATGAAAATAATGAAAAATTGGCCATTGCCTTAATTAAATTGTGGATTATTTATGCCATATGAAATATGCATAAATGTTAAGTAGGTACTGTAAATGCGTGTAATAATGGGGCATTAGCTATGTAAATTGATATGCGGTCGAAGTCATTCGCCGGGGTTGCAAGTTATTTTTCAATTTAATCAGCAAAAAAAATGCAAAAATTCAAAATGAAATGAAACCGAGGAATACAAGAGTGGAGGGATAATTTATTACGTAGAAGGATTTAATTATTTTAAATGGGGATTTTAAGCAGAAATTGACAGAAATGAAGTTGCCTTTAAGGCCACGCTGGGGTCTACTTTAGTAGACAAAATGATTATGTGTCAGAGGATTTGGTAGTATACCAACTAGGCCTTCTAATCAGTGAGCCACTTGCGGACGAAATGCAGACGAACTTCTCTATTACGAACTTCTGTACAACGAAGTTTTCTTTATAGCGAATTGATTTCCAAAACACTGCAATTTCGTTCAATACTCAAACAATTCTATGCTACGAATTTTCTGTATAACGAGTTTAATATTTGTCCCCTTGATATTCGTACGCTAAATAGAAGTTCGACTGTATGTTAATGCTATTCTCATGTGCAAGAAGTCATAGCCAAAAAATCACAAAATTAATGCCTAAATACATTAATCACAATTGGCTTTATTAACTGCTGAAATAGCAAAAGTACACCCAGAAAAAAGTAGGACGAATAATTTAAGTATGAACGCTCTTGAAAAAAAATTTATTCATTCTTGAATTTTTAAGAATTTCTCGCTAGAAATCGAGTTAAATTCGTTCTGTTTGGTGTTTTTAGGCCAGCGATGTTCTTCCATAGCCCCCAGGGGCCGAGCGTAATTGGCTATTTACACGCACACGAGCCGAGCGCATGCCGAAGTCGGGCATATGAGCGTAAGCAGCGCTCTCTTTGCCTTCATTTGCTGCCAAGCCGTCGTTGAGGGCAGTTCAAAGCTGGCTGTGTCGCTTTAGTATCGATCACCCAACAACTCTCACTTTCTGGCTTCGCTCTTCTTGAACAACGCTGTTTTAGGCGAGGAGGGTGAGGAAAAGAGGAGAGCAAGCACATTTCAGAGAATAGCGATGAACCCGCTTTCACTGCATCGTTGTTTTTGGGAGAGGGGTGTGTGTTTATAATTTTTTTGTAAACTATTTCAACGAAATTTTTGTTTAGAATAAAAAAATGCATCAAAACTGCATTTTATTTTGAGACGTAATAACTTGGAAACGAAGTCACTTAAACCCATGGTGTTAAAGAAAAAAAATATTTCTATTGATTACAGCTATCAAGTATTAAAGTTCTGACAAAAAGTTTCTGGACACCCTGTATTTTGAAATCAGAGTATCCATTTGAAAGTCGAAAACATTTTGTTTGAAATCAACGCCAACTAAAAAAGTTAAAAGGCAACACTGCGTATGAGTAATATCAAAAACTTTTTAGGCCCGTCCACTAAAACATAAATTTTGACATTTTTTCTTTTTTCTCGTTAAATATACACCATAAACTAGCGAATCAAGGGGTGCCAGTATGACCTTCAGTTTTCCATACAAAAAAAGTGCGCTCTAATGTACATGTGTCACGAGGTTTGACTAACAAGCCTTTTGTTAGTTCACTTTGCAAAGGGTAGCACAATATAAAGTACCAGTTTTCACTCAATTTTTTCTGTTTTATGTATTGCGTTCATGAACGTCAACTACGAGACCGAGAGAACGAAAGGGGGTGATTGCGTGAGGAGTCGGGACACTAAAAATTCTGCTGGTTAACTAAACGACCGAATGTTTTTAGCAATTTCCAATTAGCAACTAGCAATGCGTTTGCTTCGAGTTCTAGTTAACAACAATTATGCAGGAGATATGAGTTAGGACCAAATGTCCGTTGAGTTTGAGTAGCAACTGTCTTGTTCAAGATCAAATTCGAGACTAACTTTGCAGGACAGGCCGATTAGCCCAACGCAGCCGAAATGCAAGCGACGAAGAATAGAAGTTGAAAGAACAGGAGAGCGCGTTTACAGACGCTGCTGCCTACAAATGTACAATATATGTGTGTGATTGTGTCGAAGAATCACTGTGGGCAAGATGCAAATCAAAACAATTTTATTTTAGCTAAGTTAAGTGGCCACCATTGGATTAACTACGAATGAATGTTTGGGATGTATTGGCTGCGTGACCCGACAAACAGTTTATTAGCTGGAATAGTACGTGGGCTACCTAACTTTCTTTTAATGGTCCCAAAACAGTGAGAACGGAATCGTTCTTACTGTAAAAGGTAACAGAAAAATAAACTACCAATAGCAAATTTACTCTGAGGTATAAAGGTTGCCTTTACTGAAAACTGCCTTAAGGCAGCGGGTAAAGTGTGCCTTCGTCATACAGAAGGGTGACAGTTTTGTTTGAAATTTGTTTGCTGGTAATTGTGCCGAAAAAACGGCAGGTTTTTTCGATAAAAAGTTGGCCCTGAAAACGAGAACTACTGAAATTTGGTCAACAAGCAAGAACAGTCTATCTGCTTTAAAGGCCACAAATCCAGAAGAAGTCTTCGTAGAATGCATTTGTAAACGGGTTATACATATTTATATATGCACATTCTATTTAAAATGCGCTTTTCTGGTTTTTCCTATTTAAACAATCTGAATAAATCCCATGGAAATCTATAAACTTAGCGCTCAACATTTCAGCCACTGCCAGATCATCGTTTTCGTTTGTTCAACGAATCAACGCTATTGGATCTTAACTAGATATTATTGCTGAAGCTTTAATATTTATTGCCAATGGCTGCAACGCTGTCGACTTTTTCCTAAACAAGAATAACTAACAAGCTTCCATATATGAGAAAATTTTTTTAAATTTAGTTTTCGAAGTCAAAAGTAAACACAAGCATCATGATTTCTACAGGTATTTCAGTGTAACCGCGTATTTGCCAGTATCTAACGGTATCTAAAGGCGGGCGAGAAATCCTCCGCAGCAATTTTCTGATCACATTGCATCTTAGTGTGCTTCAGAGACTCTGCGACAATCGCAAGCGCGTCGCGATGAACAAGTTGAGCGGAAGGCCAGGTTGAGCTCAGCAGCATCCTAGAGAGAGCTGAGAGTGCGCAACAAACGTCGGACCGGCGCAATGAACGCGTTAAACGGTAGGCCAGGTTAAGATCTACAAAAAAGCGACAGCAGGCGAGCAATCGACGGCACACACCGCATACCAAAAAGGACTGAGACTGCGTAATAATTTTGATCGCTTTGTCTAAGTGGAAAGGCAGGCCCGGATAAGATCAACAAAATCGCCGGAACAGGCTAGCAGTCGACAAATATTAGGACCAAAGTGTCAAAAAAACCGCACAATTTGTCAAAATTTTATTTGATTTTTGATTTTCAAAAAGACGGAAGGTGTTAATCGAACAGTTCGGGGAAATAGCGATACTTGTAAAATTCCAATCAACTTTTAATTATGGAGAAGATTCGTCATAACTCCGATAGTTATGTAGATAGAAGATTCATTCCTTCTGGACATGTTGGTGAAGATCGGATAAACGGTAGTCGAGTTCTGAGCAATAGAGTGATCGCTGCTACTGCGGCAACAAAATACATCCTGAGCTTTCACTTTCGTTAGTACAGAGTATATTACAGTCGGACTTGACCGACTTTTTTTGTTAATTTTGTCCTCTTGTGGAGTGGTTGGACAAGTCCACTCCATTTTTGCATATAATAGACCTTACAGTAAAAGTTTAAGCCCCATGTTTACACTGTTTATATAAATGCCAACCCCCTGCATATTTGTATAGATTGGCAGCCTTCATCAATATATGGGAAAAAAGCTAAGGAAGTACACTTTACCCATAGGTTGCTAAATAACTTTTCCCAATTTAAAAATTTCTCTTTCAAACATTATTAAACACAAAAAACTTTTAAAAAACATTTCCCTTCTTTTTTGCTAAATGTTTGCACTTGCCCCACCGACTAACTGCCCTGCCGCCCCTTGGGCAAACGGATGTTTCTTTGAGGGGGCGCGCGGACTGTTAATACATATTTGCGATGCTGACCCGCAGCGCATTCTCAAAGTGAATATAAGCAAAGATTTAGCACTTTTATTATTACGCTCGAGTTAAGTAGCAAACTATGTTGGAAGTTTTGTACGCTGCACATTATCAGCAACAGCGGCTGGGTGCCCGACAGGCGCAAGGATGTGCATGGCTGCGTGTGTCTGTGGTTAAAGCCCGCCCAAAGGAACACACTCACGTCGCTCTTTTATATTGTTGTTTGTCGTCAGAGTCGTCGTCGTCGTCGTCCATGCTGCCGTGTTGGTTACTTGCTTCCCCCGTTGTCTTTGTTGTTGCAGCTGTTTGTTTAGTTTTGTGCAAAAGTTTTCAGCTGCGCTTGGTTGGCTTCATAAATTTTTAAATAATCAGCACACGGAAACACATACCAGGCGGAGTTCTACTCCGCTTTAAGCGTGCTTTAATGGTCATCTGCGTTTGGGGAGAAGGAATTTAATATTGCTTTGGCTTTTGCTTTTGCCTTTGAGCAGACGCCGCAATAACAAATAGACGAAATTTATGCCAAATATTGTCAAAGGTATTTTGGTTTCCTTTTCTGGTAAACAACAACAGCCAAGATAATCACGGGAATCACGTATACGCAGCGTTTACACACACATGGGCAGACAGACAGACAAACAGAGACGACGAATTGCTGTGTTTTGCCGCTGGCCATAAAAGCACACGTAACAAAATGATAATAAAATCGTATGAGTACATCTGCGTGACACAAGACAAAACGCCAAACCATTGTACGAGTAATTTCCAAGCCAGAGACACGAGCCGTGAGCCATGAGCCATAAGCCATATGTTTGCTTTTGCTTGCCAGCTCTCCCAGCAGCCAGTCAGCCGGCTGCTTGTGATGCTGCTGCCGGCAAGGTGACGCATCGTTGGCAAAAACAATGGCGCCGCTACGTTAAATGTTACTGTTATGATACACGTGTGCGTCCGTGTGTGTGTGTGTCTGTGTGTGTGCCTGCAATTCTGCATTTGCTGTTGTCCTGGCTTATCATAAATTTGTCTCGCGGTGACATCGCCAGCAAATGAAAATTGAACTGTAATGGATTTTGTGTTTACTCTTAAATATGGCAGCTAACAAGCCAGCTTAGCAGCGAATACCTAAACCAATATTTACTTTGGTGAGGTGGATAATGAATTTCACGACTTGGTTAATTGGATGCCTTTTATTGATCTACCAAATGAGATGGGAGAGAGTTTTATTGGGAACATATTTTATATCTTATTTTGGTACGAACTGAGCGATTGATGTATTTGTAAAGTTAAAATTTGTTCCCAAAAGCGTTGACAAATTTTAAAGCTTGTTTCAAAGAAAGAAGATTGAAATGTCTGAATTGGAAGATTTCTCTGCATAGACTAATTTATAGTCAGTCTATAGGAGTGGATGGGACGAATGTTTAAAGGCCTTAAGAATGATTCAAAAGCCAGGAACTCAAATTACGGCCATGAGAAGTGCAGAGAATGTCGATTTCACGCCAGAAGGAAAAAATATTTTATAATATTATAATAATGGTTTTAAGTTGAACCACTTATACCATACCGGCATTTTAATGGTTCCAAGGTTATGCTATAAATCAAGTGACCCCAGTTTGAGGCTATTCCCTTAGCGAATCAATTATTTGGAACCAATGAGCCATGCATAGAGCAGTTTGAAGACTTTGAGCACGGTTATGGAGGATGAAGGAACGCTAAATAGCTCGGGCGTCTTTTACTCTCTTTATGAACAAAGGGTAAACGACTTATCAATTCGCACGTCATCTAATTAGTGACGCGACTGAATGCATTAACGAAATTTCTACTGTCCCTATCTAATATCTAGCGAAAACACAGCCAACGGATCGGGATTGATATAATAAGAGGGGAAAGAAGACCCTTTGGAGCTTTGACTTGCGATGCGCAAGCATGGACTAACAAGATTCCAGCTGTCCCTGTCTACTATCAAGCTAAGAGAACGGTCTTGAAATAATAAGCGGGGAAAGATAACCCTTCTGAGCTGTACTAGTCAGGTAACTAGTAACGCACATGAATGGTTAAACAAGATTCTTACTGTCCCTATCTACTATCTAGCTAAGGGAATGGGCATAACTTAGTAAGCGGGAAAGAAGACCCTATTGAGCTTGACTCGTCATGTAGTTGGTGACGCTTATGAATGAGTGTACGAGATTACTACTGTCCCTATCTACTATGTAGCTAAGAGAACGGGCTTGAAATAATAAACGGGGAAAGAAGACCCATTTAAGCTGGAGCTGTCATCTTATAAGTGATGCGCAAGCATGGATTAAGAGTGATTCCAACTGTCCCTATCTACCATCCAGCTAAGGAAATGGTCTTGACATAAAAACCGGGGAGAGATGAGCCTTTTGAATTTGACTCGTCATTAAATTAGTGACGCGCATGCATGGATAAAGGAATTGTTACGGTCCCTATCTTCTATCTAGTAAAAACGGCCTTGAAATAATAAGCTGTGAAAGAAGACCCTTTTCAGCTTGACTTGTCATGTAATTAGTGAAGCGCATGAATGGGTTAAAGAAATTCCTACTGTACCTTTTTAAATTTTAGCTATACCCTAATTTGGCAGTGTACTCAAGAGGCCTGCTTTCGACAACAAAACATCGCTACTCTTACTGTCTTCTTCATTTCGTTTCATTCCTCAGGAAGTCGTCCAGGCTTTATAAAAATAATAAAAATATTCAAAAGTAAATGATTGCTGTCCCAACAACCCTGATTTCTTGCTCTGTATTAAAAAGCATTTAGTATTTCCAACTCCGATTAAAGATGGCCCGCTTAGTCCCTTTCAACAAATGACCAAAACTTTACAAATAAGGGACAGCTCTAATAACTAATTACAATTCATTTGATGGTGAAATTGTCGAGAAAACACTTCGCAACGTGTTAAAGTTACGTTTTCTCATAACAAAGAACCATTTAAAGGTTCTACAACAACAAGAGCTGTTCGCCTTGACAATAATATTTCAATACCTTCAAACCGAAACAGGTCTAAGGGAACTTCAGTACGAACTGAACCATATTTTCAGATAGAAGGGCCCACTTAACTACGCGTCGTGTTCAGCTGAAAGTTTTTCACATATCTCAAAAAATTGCCTACAGCGGCTCCCTTAATCACCTGACTTTACCATTGAAAACATTTACTGAAACTCTTTAAAATATTTAATCAGAGAATTGCAAACAAAATATTTCAATTAATGAGGACTTAAACAAGTACGAAAAAATTACAACAGTAACAATGATTTTTGTTTGCCAATTGTGTTGATTTTTTCTCGTTCCAACTTACAAAAGTGCAAATATACACAACAACAAACAACAACAAAAAAAAACATTCACATTTGCATCAACAATGATAAAAACAATTGTCAGTGCATTAACCTGATGAGTAGACAACACTCGTCTGGATACCCGCCGGACACATGTGACATTTTATAATTAAATGCTGGCCCAAAGGGAAAAGGGTGCTGCTGAGAGGAGGTGGAAGAGCAAACACAACTGCCACAGAAAGTAAGTCAGAAAGTGCCTCGTGTTTGGCTCATTAGCGAATCAACAAACGAGAAGGGGAAGAGAGTTCTTGGCTGCAAGCAAATTATGAAGTAGATTGCCACAGACACTTGCTAATTAGCATAAAAACAACATTTTCCTTTGCCACAGCTCTGGCTGGCTGAGGACCAACAGCATTTTGTGTTAAGGAATTGAATATGAAATCCCAACAGCTCCAGCATATGTCAGTTAATTGAATTGACCTCTGCCCAGGACAGGATAATTTGACATCGTTCCATCCAGTGACCGGGAGCCCAAAATCTGGGGAATGCCGCCGACAACCGACTTGCGTTAAAATTACAATTAAGCAATTTCTCACCTGTTTAACTCACACAGACACCGAGATGCCTTCATCCCAGCTGACCACAACCGTGAGCCAAACAATGCCTAATGACTTAATGAACACAGTACACACCAGCTAGACGTCCGGTCTGTGGCCCAAGGATTTGTCTCTATGTGCCGGCGCATTAACTTAATGCCTAACCAAAGACATGACAAGCTGATGCTGGAGCTGAAGCTAAACTACTAAAAGCACTTCTGCGGCCAACAATGGCGACACGACATCTTGGCCAAGCAGCCACAACAATAACAAGGTCCACACCAATGAGAACAATGGCTTTTAGCTGCAAACACCAGACATCAAGCGAAAACCCACCTGAAAGTGCGGAAAATGCTAATGTGGAGCTGCTCCGGCTCCTGCTGCTGTGGCCTTGCCGCTGATTAAGGCCATGGGAGGCCAACAAAGTTCGCATTGCGTGTAATGAGTATGTCCTTGAAATACAATATGTTGGCATAAATTACAGTTATGCCAAAGCCTTCGAGTTGAAGTGCACACAAAACAAAATGTAGGAGAGAAATTAACTTGCTGGCGAGCACCGAAACTTTTGTTGCATATTTGTGAAATAAACAACAAAGGGTAATTAAGAGGTGGGTTCAACAAGAACCCATGTTTTTACTATTCTGGCTTGACTCACTTTTCCAAGCATACGGCTTTTTAAAGCAGTTAAGAATTTACATTTTGAACGAAATAACGCAATTTTTTTGTACAGCTTGAGAAACAAATTAAAGTCGCCAGGTGCTAGATCCGCGAGTAAGTTTCCAATGCAGTTAGAGTTTGTCTTCTAATCGGTGCTCAACCAATCCCATCCATTGGGTTCCATTCTACACCCATATTTGCAATAAAGTTGTCCAACTTTTAACTTGCCTTATCTATATTTTTAACTTCACAAATTTCTTTATGGTTAACTCTTCAAATACTTTAGACATCACCAACAGAACGCATATTGATCCCGGTTTAAAAAACTTTTAGTATATTTTTTCATGCTTTGATACTGTTTACACGGTAAAACCTGACTGATAAAAATTCTTTTTGTCTCCACCCTTCTTTAATTCCCCAAGTCCACAACATAACGCACAACAAGAAACTCTTTTTAGCTCTGTAATCCTCTGATTTTATACTTCGCCAGCTAAGGCAACTGAAATTCTGAAGACTCGACGTTTCTGCTACAATTGTCGACCGCTGCCTAAATGATTGCTTGAACTTCTCTTGCTGGTGACATTACGAAATCTCCTTTGGACTTTGTCCCTTTATTGTGCTCAGCTAAAAGTTCCATTGAGCTATTTTCAGGATACTTGTGCAATCCTGTAAGCATTTGAAATTGAACGCTAATTAAACTGCCACTTGAGAGCAGTTCGACTGGTAATAGCGATGAAATAAATACGCGTCAAATGATACCAAAAGTGGTTGGTGCTACTGTATCGGTATTTAGTTGAAGTGGCCACGCATAGAGACAGGAGACAGGAGACAGTTGGCAGGTGGCAGTTGGCAGGAGGAAAGTACAAGTGGCTGGAGTGGATATTAACTGTGGCGGACAACTGCCAATTGCGCGAGTGCGGTGGAGCCGGAGGTAAAGCGACACTGAACTGCTCCGGGGCACTCTGGGCCAGTGCTTGTTGTGACGCTATTTTTGTTGGCTCCTTTGGCTTCCTGGTAGTTAAGCAGAATTTTAATTGATAAATTGCCACTTGGGCCATTACTTTGCCCGACGCTTTGAATAATTTGCTAAAGTTGGAAGCAGGACTGCTGCTGCTGCTGCTCCTGCTGCTGTTAGTAGCGTTTACATCATCAAATAAAACAAAATACGACGACTCATTTAAAAAGCAATTAAATATTAAAAGCGCTTGTACATTTGTCACAAGGAGGGACTTTTGGAATTTTGATTGTTTCTTTGCGTTTCATTTGCAAGTTTTTCCCAGGGGAATGTCGCGGTTCGGTTGAAGTGATTATGCAATTAATTAAAATCTCTTTTGCTTGCGGTAAACGCTGAGACAATGTAATTGAATTTCAAATTCGGACAGCAAAAGGCAAACCGCAACAGCAGCAACAACAACAACATCAGAGTAGTTCATCATTTCGCTGGCACTCAGTCAGTTCGTTTATTAACTCAGGCGACTGGGCAGAGACAAAGAAAGCCCAAAAGGAAAGCACACATAAGCGTGGAAATAGGCCATTAATTTGATTAGACCGAAAGGCGGAAAGGCAACAAAGAAGCGTTGCACACACACACCTTATGGCATCGCCCGGGCTGGGCCAACTTATGCCTCATAAGAATTTAACGCTCAAATGCTCAAATTGTCAATAAGAAAGTTGGCACGCCCTTCGCCCACCTCTCTGGCTAAGCCAGCTCGGGCCAACTGACACATTAAAAACGTTGACGCAATGTCCACGCTTCTTCATTAAGCCCAACTCTCGCAGCAATCATTTTTTATGAAGGCATTTCGCTTTGGCAGCGGAAGAAGCAGCAGCGGCGCGCGAAGCGCATCAAAAAGCCATTTGGCTGCCATTAACTTGATTGAGTCGAGCTTCTGTGGGCCACACAATGTTGAAGTTGTTGTATTTGTTTTTTCCTGACTTCGAAGCGCCGCCACACAAATGAAAATTGATCATGTTGTGTTGCCCCCTTCAGTGTACGCGGCTCTTGGCCTCGTCCATGTTTACAACTCATATTTCTGACTCCGTTCGAGGTAGCTGATCCTGAGGGCCTGTACCAGCGCCTGCCTGTGTGTCATTAGTTGTCATTAGCGAGCATTTTCTTAATTAAACTTTCGGCCACAAATAGGCGCCAAATCAGTCATTAAAGGGTATTCCGTTATCAGGGCAGCCATTTGTCAAAGGCTCAGTAGCTGGCCACTTTTGGTGAGGCAGGGCCGTGACCCAGTTATCAACCCAGGGCAGGTGCAAAGGCGGGTTCTGTTTGTGAAACTTGAGACTTGAGAAAATACAAATCCTACTATGCGTTACAAACAACGGGACAATTTTATAGTATTATAATAATCACTGCGATTCTTCCGTTTCTTGGCCTTCTTTCTAAGCTTTGAAATGTAGGTAAAAATAAAGAAAACGTCTTCAAAAGTTTTAATCAAACAACTTGTAATACGCATTTGCTTAACCTCCTTTGTGCTGCCCCAAAGCAGTGAGTGTTTTTATTGAAATTGATCAGCCACGCCACTGCTCGCAGCGTAGAAGATCAGAAGGAAGTTCTAAGAAGAACTTAAAGCTATATAAAGGCAAGATTGTAAAGATTTAATCACCTGAAGCTTTCATCGGAATGTCTTGATGGTACATAAGACTTCACACACCCAAGTAGGTGCTCTGCATCAATGTTACATTTTATAAGCTTATGCAGAAACATTATACCCAACATAGCGCGCCTATGATTTAGAGTCGGTAAGTCTAAGAGCTCTACTCTGGATATATATACGGAGGAAGCCTCAACAGAGGGTCCCAACCCAAGTTGCCAAGGGCGAACAAAAGAAACTGCCTCTGGACGGATTCGATGCACTTACAGAGGGTTAGTGATTGGGGGTTCCAAAAAACACGCCCCAAACTCCAAGCTAGGCCTCACTAGGGATGTATATAAAAGCTAAGTCGTGTAGTGATAATTAAACTCCTTATGCCAGCTAATGAAAAGTTTTTTCTTTGAATAAACTTTACACCCGGTCACCCCTCTCTGCTGTTGGCGCCAGCTTTGTGTAATAGCCTGAGAAGCTCTCAAGCTCGTTCGGATTCGGCGTATCAACCCCCTTATACCAGCGCTTAATAGAACCCAGCAAACCCATTGCTTTATTCTCAGAGAGTTCAATGTTGGCACTCAGAGATAATTTATGATTTACGAGGTGCAACTATTAAATGTCACTTTCTGAGTTCTAGACTGAAGATAAGATGAGTTCCAATTAAGAAGACCCAGCGGAAATCTCAATAAACGCAATTTCAGAACCAAAAGACAATGAGAAAGATTGTCGAAAGCCTTGCAGAAATTCGTAACGAACTCTAGCCTTGTGCGTGCTCGCCGGTTCCAGGGTTACAGAAATTTATTATTTCTTATAGTCGTGGTTGCTGCAAATAAGTTCCCTAAACAACAATACGAGGTTCCAATGTGTTTCCTTAGGGGCTTTATTTCAGGGTATTTTATGGTTCTATGGTTATGCTAAATATGCTGGGTTACGAGGAATTTCAGGGTTTCGTGGTTGGTTCCGATCGGCTAGCTCCTTCTGTGGGCATCAGTACCTGATTCCCTTTGTCTTGTTTCGACTAGTCGGGACCGCAGGAGAAAAGAAAGTTCGATGTCGGGCTGTTGCCGTAAATTCTTACTCTGGACGGGGTGGGCTCTCAGACTTATCCAAGAGTTAGGAGGCGGCTCGTTTGCTCCGTACCGTACTCCAATTCTGGGGTGGATTGGCTATCTAAGAATCTAAGAGATGAGTAGAGACTTCTCCGTAGAGTACTAGAACTCTGGGGAGTGTTGGCTCTCCGAGATGTACAAGAACGGGCTGGATGCACTACGGCTCCGTAGAGTATTACAACTCTGGGGAGGATTGGCAGTCCAAGATACTCAAGAACTCGGTGGATGCACTACTTCTCAGTAGAGTATTATAACTCTAGAGAGGATTGGCAATCCAAGAAAGGCAAGAATCAGATGGATGCACTACGGCTCCGTAGAGTATTAGAACTCTAGGGAGGTTTGGCAATCCAAACTACACAAACCAAGGTGGATGCCCTACGGCTCCATAGCTAATGAGGCTAGTCAACTCAGCGGGCTTACCTTTGTTCTCCGAGCCCTGGTCACTTAGTCGACTTCCTAAGCGCCGATGTCGCATCTTTTATTTGCTTTGCTCGCTTTTGGCTCACGCAACCCTGAGATTTTTGTAGGGTTGCTATCGATAACTATCGGTTATTAATCGGTATCGATCGAAGTCGCAAATACGTTGCATTTGAAATTCAAACCAGCCGTTATTTCAATTGTACGCGCTGGTACAGTGCGTCTCGAAATCTGTTTGCTTGCCTTTAGTAAAACCTTGAATTGCTGTAGAAGTAAATTCCAGTTAGTTAGAGCGTTGAAGCTGACAGGTAATAATTTGTTCAAAGAGTTTAGGTACAGCAGATAGTTTTGCAATGAAATGTCAGACCGTGATCTCTTTTGGTGTAAGGGAATAATGAAAGATTTTTTCCAAGGAGTAGGAAATTTAGATTGCTCAAGTGATTTGGAAAATAAGATGTGGATAGGATATGCGAGCGGGCTTGCGCATTGGCTTAATATGCACGAAGGCACATTATCCGGGCCTAATCCTAATGTCCTTAGCATTAGGAAGATGGTAGAGTCATAACCGCCGGTGGATAATGAGCTATGGCACCACAGTATCTTTTTGTACAATTATTTTATTTGCTGTCAACGCATGGGGCACAGTCTACCCTGATCTAGAGTCTATCTAGCACAAGTTCTAGCAATGTCACTTAGCAAACTTGACCCAGCCTTCAAGTTGTCCCGATCGATTTGCAATCCCTTAAGTTTCAACCATAAATCAATAACTCAGCTCAGCTGGAGCCAACACAGCTTCAGTTTTCAGTTTCCAGCTGAGCTAAATCAATATGTCAAGTGTCAAAATAAGCTTTAGCCGTAAATGTTCAACTTGGCAAAGCCTTAAAGTCTGAGGCAGCAGCAGCTGCTGGCTTACGGCACAGTGAAAAAATAAATAAATGTGATTTGTCATTTGGCAGAAACATAAAGCAGGAGTAACAGAACCAGCAGCAACAGCAACAGCAACAGCAGCAGCTTTAGAAAGCGCATTAAATTGCAGTCAAATGGCACGCTGTGTGCATGCCAAATGTGTCAGTTTTGGCCAATGAATATGCTTGCCGGAACTTTGGGGATGTAGAGTATTAAATTATTCGAGCGTGCACCAAGAGTTACTCGTACTTTTGTATGCAACACTGCGCACACAAACCGAATGCGAATTCGAATGCGTCTCCAGCAGGGTCAGGGCGGGGCCGACTGGCATCTGTAACATGTCATGTGACTTTTACCAGCTGAACTTGCAGCAAATGAATAAATGTTATGCCTGCCAGCCCCTCATTTGGCGAGCACAAGTCGGTCCAACTCAAGCGCCATGTAAAATTCATTCGGGGAAAAAAAGTTGCAAATGAAATATCAGAAGATGCGTGCTCAAGTCGAGAGCAAGTCACTTACCTGTCCGTCGGGCCGGATTGTTGTTGATATTGACGTTGACTTGGCAATGCCAATGGCATCACGATGGGTTCAACAAGCTCGCCAACGACCTTACACCGGCTAAGTCAGACATCATCGACAGTTTGACATGCCGCATGCCAAATGGATATTCCAGGGCAAAAGCTGAGATTTCAACACTTGACCTGAGGAGGCAAAAGGCCGAAGGAACAGACAGTAAAGCTTATGACGAATTAAGCTGGATTCAGGATTAAACAGCTCTGCATGGCATCGATAGCGTAGGCAGGGAAATAAGATAAACAATTCAAACTTAGAGATTGAAGTTGAAGGTAGGCGGGGAGCAAAAGCAACAATTAAAAAATGAGATTAATTCATCTTAAAGTCAAGTTTGAACTTGAGGTGCACCCGGGACGTGAATTTAAACGAGTCAAGGTGTGAACTTAAGTAAACTTTGACCTAGATCTCGGAGACTAGAAGAGCTAGAGCCACCATGTTTTGTATGTAGACTTCTATTGTCCCTACGCAGATCAAGTTTAGTTCAAATTTTGGCCACGCCCCCTCCCGCCCCCACAATTAGAAATGTTGTTTCATTTTCGGTATGCGTGAGTCCTGTTTTCGCAGCAACGGCAATGCTGATAACAAATACAGGCGGTAAATGAAATTTTTTTCCCAGAGCAAAATTATGATTTATTAACTCGTTTCGAAACACATTGATAGGAATTATCGCATATTAAATTTATAAAGAATTTTAAAAAAGAAAACCGTAGAAGACTTCTCTACCGTTTCTTAAACTCTCCCATAGATTCCTTTCGTATCACAACAACCTCAACTAAAACATTGCTCCTTAGGCACCTCAAAAGCGTCCCTTCGGTGGTACTTCGCAAGAATCATAAAGCACACGGGGCTTGAGTATACAAAACGAACATTCCAGTGCGCTATCGACGATCATCACTGCCCCCGCGTTGTTCATTTGCCCACAGTAGTTGGGAGCCGAGAAAATGGTGACCAAATGTCGATTGGCAAAAAACTCAAAGCCATCCACCACCTCATGGGCACGCACCATTAAATCAAAATGGTTCTCTTCCAGAAAATTAAGCACTATAGCCTCATCGAAGGTGACGCTCAATCCGCGACTATTGCTACCCCAGCCACGGCTGGTGTGATTCAAGTCGGCCCACAGTAGGTCACACATGATGCCGCTACGGGGTACATCCGTGGGACGACTGAGATGGCGTATCTCGTCCAGGCTAAGCAAAGAGGGACTCAAACCACCATGGCAGCAGAAGATGCGCTCACCCACAATTGCGGCCACGGGAAGGAAGTCAAAACAGTCGGTTAATTGACGCCACAGCTTGACATTATAGCGACGCTTTACCTCATCGTAAAATCCTGGCAAGAAGCATTCACTAAACAAATGAATTCAAAGACACTGCCAAATACCCACCATAGATTTTGTTGACGCGGGCGCACTCATGATTGCCGCGCAGCAGAAAGAAGTTCTCCGGATGGCGCACCTTATAGGCCATCAATAGGCAAATGGTCTCCACTGATTGCTTGCCACGATCCACATAGTCGCCCAGAAACAGATAGTTCGCACTGGGAGGATGGCCGCATATATCAAATATTCGCATCAGATCCGTAAATTGACCATGCAGGTCCCCGCAGATTTTCAACGGGGCGTCCAGCTCTAGTAGCATTGGCTGTCTGATGAAAACTTCACGTGCCTTCAGGCAGAGCAATGAAATCACTTCATCCGTCAATTCGCAATTGCCGCCTTTGAGGCCAGTCAAATGTTCAATAATTCTATCGACATCGCTCAGGGTCAGCGCCATGTTTGCTATTTAATTGAGAATTTGTTGTTGCTTGCGTTGTGCCACGAGAATTTGGTTTGACTGTGTGGAGAGTTCTCAGGGCTAGCCTGCTGTGCCTTAAAGCAAAGGCGTCGGGGTGAAGCTTATTTATCATCATCATCATCCTCATCAGATATGCCATCGCAATTCTTGTCGTTGCGGCAGCCGCGTGGACGTAAGCGGATTTGCGACAAAACTGGCCGGTCAGCTGGCTCGGTACGGTCGTTTGAACGTGGAGCGTCGAGACTAAATCCTGTTAAAATTTAGTGCAAAATAAGATAGAATGTTCGGCCGGGCAAAAAGAAAAAGTAAATTATTTCCCATTCTTCATTTTCATTGAATGCTTTCGCTTCTTCCGTTTTTTCATTCCTTCCTTCCATCGCTCAGTCTTTCGTGCACTTTCACTCGGCCGAGACCGTTTTCCATTCAAAATAAAATAAAATAAAATAAGTACATATATTTCGCTGGCCATAAATTGTCGCCGAAAGCTCCGAAAACAATAAAAATAAATGAACTTGAGTGAGTTCTGCTTTGCTTTGGACGAAACTGAAACTGAAACTGCGGCAATTTCATTATTATTACTTTTTTCTTTTGTGGGCTATTGTTTATTGGTCTCCGTTCCGTTTTGGGCTATTAGTATTTATGTTGCGCCGCATGTTAAATTAGAAAAAATACGCCTGCATTTATCTCTATAAAGTCGTTAAGTATGTAGAGACCAAGTGTGACCCACATTATGGATAATTTAATGAAAATCCTTCAAAGCCAATAACCTTAAGAAAATCGTTAGCTGTATCTCTCGAAGCGACTTGTAAATATAACGATGATTCGACTTACAAACGAACAACGCTTGCAGATTAAGTAAAATTAGCTTGTCAAGATGACACAGCCCCAAAGGGCCAAAGCCGAGCCTCTCTCAATCTCTTGGCTTGTGCGCTTCTGATTTTAGCACAAGAAAAAGGGACCTACAGTTTAACGCCGAATCCGAACGGCAGTTTTGAGAAGCTTTTCATGGCTAATTACTGCAATGCTGGCGCCAACAGCAAAGAGGTGTGGCCGGGTGTAAAGTTTTATTCAAAGAAAAAAACTTTTTCATTAGATGTTCCGAGGCGGGATCGAACCCACGACCTCATGCACAGCGGTCGCGCACTCTAGCCACTGAGCCACCCGGCCACTTGCAGATTATTGTAATTTATTATCAAAATTCATGCACGGTTAAGAAAGTTCTTCGATTTTATGGTCAGTTTGGGCGATTTTCTGAGGTGGCTTTTCGGAATCCTGTGACTAAATTTCGCACCAACTTTACATTATTGGACTATAAACCACTAACACGCATACGTAGAGTGCGGACAGACGAAAATATGGCAGCTGTATCCGCCAGTGTTGTTAAAGACCGTGAACTATCGATTCGGCGACGTTCGAGGCAATTGGGAATTGGGTATAAAACCTTTTAAATTACAGCTGGTGCTAGAATTGAAGCCATACGACCTACCACAACGGCTAACTCTTGGACGAAGATCCACTTTTTATCGGAAAAGTGTGTTCTTCATATCATTGAAGATCTAATTCGTAACATACCAGCAATATGTTGGAGAGAGTATTCCAAATCCGAAAGCTGCTTAAAAATCACTCTTTAATTCTGAGTTCTTAAGACTTTGGTAAGACACATTTTCTCGATTTTTTCACGCCAGCTCTGAAAAAATCTTGGTAAATGCGGCCTAATAAATTGTTTGAGCTTAAAATAAGTAAGAAGCTTAATTTTTTTTAAATGAAATGTTTTAAAAACTTTAATGTTCAACTTCCAATCACTCAATAATTTTGGCAGCCCTTTAGCAAAATTTGCTTAGTGGTTTAAGTGTAAGCTGTGCTTAAACTTACTTACGCTTGTAGATTTAAAGTAATGCCCCCTTTTACCATTTTTAATAGCTCCTGTTTACTTATCAGAGCAATCTCTGCATGTGTTTGGCTATGCAGGATCAAACAAAAAGCTTGTGGAATCAAAATAAAATTCACATAAAAGCTATTGTACAGCAAGGTCGAGAAATGAGCAGAATGGAAATAAACATGCACCGGACAAGCAACGAAATGGGAGAAAACGGAGAAGAAGTAGTTGTTGTTGTTGTTGCTGTTGCTCTTGTTGTCCACACGTGCCAAGTCCCTGGCTATTGCCATGCTATGTGCGTTGCCTCGTTCTCTT
This sequence comes from Lordiphosa collinella, assembly GCA_018904265.1. NCBI lineage: Eukaryota > Metazoa > Arthropoda > Insecta > Diptera > Drosophilidae > Lordiphosa > Lordiphosa collinella. The sequence goes on from JAEIFV010000378.1 coordinate 143,846, forward strand.
CCTTCCAAGAAACCCAAAAGGCAGCAACAAATAGCGACAGTTAGTTTATTTTTTTATTTTGGTTTCACATTTCACTTTCCACTTTGGTACATTTGCAGTTTTTATTACACCAAATGTAAATTCTCCCCTTTTTTTTTACTACACGTGTCGCAGTCATTTCCCTCGGCTCGCATTGACACAATATTTGCAAATAGTTTCTATTTTTTTTTTCTTAAATCAATAAAACAGTTTTAAAGTTGTCGGCCACTTGACAACTTAATGTTCAGCTCTCAGCTGAGCCCACAAATAAATATGAAAACCGTAAAGGATGTTGCGGTCACTCCAGCCAGGAGCAGTGCGTTGTCGGGTACTTGGCTCTTTCTCATAATCTCCAACTCTGTTTATGAACAACCCAACCAAAGTCATTTAACACTGAGAAGGCCAAATGAACAAATATAATCATTCATGGTTTTCAGAGCATGAATCACATGCAAATGGGCCGAATACACAGTGAGGCACAGGCTGGGGGTAAATAGATTCATAAATCAGTATGAAAATATTATTTGATTTCCGTTTTTCTCATACGGACACAAAAAACGGATACAAAAGAAAAGATTGTGAGACATTTGTCGGAAGCGACTAATTGGAGCGTAAAGTAGTAGCTGCAACTTGCAAATTTCCAAAAGTATTGTTATTCAAATTTACACTCAAAAATGGGTATAATGAAGGGAAGAAGAGGTTTGATTGTAGTGGGAGAAGTTTAGAAAGGAAAAGATAAGAAATGGAGAGCTTTGATTATTGATTGGCTGTCAATAAGTTGGCTCAAAATAAATTATTATTTAGTCATTGACAGGAGAATGGAATTACTTAAGAACTAAACATGGTGCAGTTTTCGACGACGCTTGTGTTTGTTAGAGCGAAGCTCTTTTACGGACGGTCGATTGAGGGGCAAATCCTGGAAACGATTGTCTTTGGCTACGCTTTTGACTTTGCAAAGTCAGCTGCTTTGGTCTTTGCAAGAAAGCCATAGCAACAGGTGGATTGAAAGTGGGTGGTGGATTAGCGGTGACTAAAACTGTGACCGAAACAGTGACCGAAACAAAGACCAAAACATTGACCCAACCAGTGACCAACACAGAGACCAAAACAGTGACCGAAATTACCAATACAGTGACCAAAACAGTGATCAAAACAGCTACTAAAACCGTGACCAAAATAGATACCAAAAAAATGACCGTAACAGTGATCAAAATGGTGACCTAAACAGAGACTAAAACAGTGACCGACCAAAACAGTGACCAAAATAATGACCGCAACAGAACAAAACGTTGACCTAAACAATGACTAAAACAGTGACCAAAACAGTGACCGAAACAGTGACCCAAACAGTGACAAAAACAGTGACCTAAACAGTAACCAAAATAGTGTCCAAAACAATGACCAAAATAGTGACCAAAACAGTGACCAAAACGGTGACCAAAACAGAGGCCGATGTTTCCTGATGCACAACACATCCCGGCGGACATATTTTTTTTTGAATTTGAGCGCATGAAAATTGGGACATTCTTTGCCCATAGCACCAATCAGGACTTTCGGATGAGTGAAATATTCGATATCTGGCTCATACTCGAATGAGAGACCAAGGAACGAAGCAGATGTAAATGTTGCGTGGGTTAACATCTGTCCAGCGCGCTTGTCTCTGTTACAATTGTTATTGTTGACTTCGGAAAGCTCGTACGTCTTTTGATTGAGAAGAACGTAGTTGCAACATTCTGACTCGCGTAATATCATATATTTCATGTAACTGTTGAACTGTTCTAGCTGCCCTAACATTTCGCATGTGTGTTGCTGTATTCGTTCGACGGCCCACACCCCCGGCCAATTAAACGATTGAAAGTTGATGAAAAACGATATTCCGGCGATGTGAGATCCGGCGACTTCATATCTTTTGCAAGTATTGTAATTTCAAGTAAATCCTCTATCACCTTCCCTTTCAAACCCAAAAACAACGTGTTCCATTTTTTTTGCTGTACTTCTCTCTTTTCTTTTCGACTTCGTAAGATGGGAGTAAGAACTTGTATTTCTAAAGCATGCGTAGTCGAAACGACGAGCGATGAACTTTGTGTGCTGCAAATGTCAAAAATATCATGCATAAATTGTGAAAACCCCCTGAGCTGAGAAATTTTAATCTATAATTATAAAACTGCTTAAAAGTGACTTGATTTTTTTGTCTAAAAATATATGAATAAAATAATATAAAACTAACATTATGAGACTTTTCAAAACAGATTCTAAAAATCACTTCGTCGATTGGACGAACGATGAAGAGATCATCGCTAGTCGATTCGACGACGTGTTCACAAATTAAAGAGGACCGTCCATTGTTAATATCATAGCGAAAAAAAGTCACAAGAGCTTTTTTACCGTCCATCAATAAGCTCAAGACCGAAGGACCTAAGTCCTGACAGCATTTCTGCTGTCTTTCTTATTAGCTCTGAAAAATATACGCAGGTGATCCTTTTAGTTTTTGTCTCACACCGCAAGCATCTCAAAATTAGATGACAATTTAATATGGAAAACTTCCAAAGCATAGCTTGGCATTTTCCTTCTAAGCTTGCCAAGAGTATTTGACTGTCACCTACTCAAGCTAAAGAAAAATTGCCATATTTCATCTTTTCATTTCACAAAACAAATGAAAAATGTTGACATTGCGTCATGCGGTTGGTGAATTATGAGTGGTTTTCAGTTGGTTTTTTTTTTTTTTGCACTATTTGCAGCTGGCTTAGGCCATTGACAGTATAACAATGAGCACTTCCGCTTGTCTGTGTGCGCACAAAAGTATGCAACGGAGTAAAAATGTCAGAGGGCAAAACTCATGAGATACGAAATGAGTTGCTTTTGGCTTTGCACTGCAGTTGTTGCTTAATATTTCCGCTTGCACACTTGCTTATTTATTATGTTTCCGCCAGCATGCGGCGCGCAATAATAAAGCCAACCGAGGCACTCACACACACTCCCTGGAGTCGGAGCCAGTGTCTGTGCCTGTCTTCTGTGTTAAGTGCCTACAAAGGATAATCTGCACATCTCAAGTCAACGTAATTGTAGTCCCCTCCCCAATTGCAGTCAAGCTGTGCAGTTGACTGCATCTCCCTCGACCCCAGCCGCAACTTGAACTTGTCTGTGTGTTTGAGCTTTGCATTCTGTATAGCTTCTCCCGTTCTGGTACGAACCGCTGTGGAACTAAGTAATTAGCATGTGGCGCGTCAAGTCATATCCACTGAGTCTGGGTCTCAGTGGGCAGTCTCATCTCCGGCCAATCATCATCAGTTGCATTCGCCTGTGGGCCACATGCCGCGTGCGATTTTATTATTAAATGAAAACTGCAAACTGTGCGAAATGTGAAACTGACCATAAAGCTGGATGCTTTATGCTGCAACAGTTGACTCTCTGCAAATAATTGGAGTTAGGTTAGCTAATCAGAACAAAGCGCAGCTGCCACAGGTTGTTTTAGTTTTATGTGTGGGCCACGTGCCGTGCGCTAATTATGTACGTGACGCACCTGACGTGCCACACATTCCGCGCTCTGCTCGTAACTCAAATGCTGTGGCAGCAGCTTAAACAGCTTTCTCTCATTTCCACTGATATTTTGATGTCATTGCTATTTGCTAAAGCAAATAAAAAGTCCTTATCAATAAACGAGCTGCGTTTGATGTCATTTTGTGGCTGCTGAACCTCCACCAACCCACCAGCCCCACACACACCACATGGCAGGTGTTGGAGCAACACAAAGTTAACAAGAAATTGCTTACAATTTTCCATCAAACAAGCTTCGCAACGCACAAAACTTTCATGTTATTGAAAAAGGAACAGCAAACGTGGAGAAACAAGCTTAATGTTCAAAAATATCAAATGTCTCTGGCTGAGACAGGAGGTGAGCGTTTGTGTGAGTTTACTAAGCATTTTTAAATGGATTCACACACGAGTATACTGCGTGTAGGTGAGTGGGAGTGCCACATAGTTACGCTACTGCCTCTTTTTTGTGGCCTTTGTCTGTCGCAAAGTGCGTTGATTAAATTTTCTTTAAATTGTCTCCACGCATTTGTACGAGCTCCCTCGGTGTGTGTGTGTGTGTGTGTGTGGGTGCGTGATACCAACTCAAATGACAATGTATTTTGAAATGATTATATGCTTGAGTGAGCACTGCTTCGACAAAGTGTTATATATTTGGATTTTTATGTGGCCAAGGGGAAGAGTTGTGACAAAATTTACATTTGCTGATTTACTGCGAAAATTTATCAAACATTTTAACCACAAAACCCAACAAGTTTTATCGATTTTTTGGCAATTTTCAAGCTTAAAAAAGTAAAAATAAGTAAAATTTAACCAAAAATATTCTGGATTTTCCTGGAAATCTCAATAGAATTTCGTAAAAGCTGTAGCACTTCAATCAATCTTACAGTCGGATTCCTTCTGCCTGTTACATACGAATTAGGTATACCATTTCTTATTATTCGAGTAACTTGTACATAAACCGAAATATCCGGTCAAAAATTAATCCTAAGCGACGCCTTTTGATGCTGTCTATGACAAATTTGCTTACCCCAGGTATGAGTGGATGGACTTGTGTATTTATTTTCCAATTTCTGGCTTCGTTTTTCTAGATGGTTTTTTCGAAAACCGACCAAAATACAGAAGAAGTCGTTAGGCAGAAGGTCAACTTTTTCATGCCTTAATTTTTCTTAAACCGAACCAAAAGTTCGAAACAGGTTCAGGTTCTGCTTTTACTTTAAAATGGATCACAGCAATATAAAACTCAGAATTCCCGGATCGTTCCGTTTCGGTTCAAAACCGTATTGTAGCCCTGATTTCAACAACACACAGGATTGATTGTAGCTTTCTATTCGAAGTCGGCTGTACTTCAATTGTACTTCATTTAATCATAGAATCGGCTTGAAAAACTAATTGTGCTCGATTTTCGAACAATATTTAATCCGATAGGATTGATTTAAAAACCAATTGAAAAAACTCGGTCAAGCCTGGCAGTAGAATATTCTGTATTTCCCAAAGTTGTGTTTGTAAAGAGCTGCCCATCACCGGCTGGTGCTGCTCGACTATCGTTCATCCCATATTTACCATTCCTTGGGCGGATCGATAAATAATCCTGACTACTATCTTTGTCAAGAAGGTACGAACCTTCACTTCATTATGTAGGTTTGTTTTTAGTCCAGGAAAGAAAATGTATTCTTGAATAGTTTAAAACATTTCAACTGGTTTTTCTAAAAAACACATGAACTAAACCGAAAAATCCCAAGATTTTGATGAATACATGGTCAGAAATCAGGCTAAAGAAATAAAGTCGAGCGTGTTGTGTTGTGTTTTAAAACTTTTACCGTGCGTGTTTTAAATATGTCGAACTCACAACATCCACGATCTAAGGCGACGTTCTAACATCTGAGCCTCGCGGCTTGTTGGCAGCTAAAAGCCTAACCTGACACTGACTTTACAAACGTTTACTAAAAGTGACCTAATATTTAGGTGACCATTTCCTCAAAAAAAAAACTGACAAAAAATGTCTCTTTTAGTTCAAAATCTGGCTGTTTAGGTAAAATATTACTTAAAAGTTGAATTAAAGGCAATTTTTCGGCTAAGAACCTGCTTAACCTTAATTCTAGTCTTCTTTTTTTCTGAATACCAGAGGTCGCCACAACCGGTCCTCTCTTTGCAGTTGTCAGAATACACACTGTTTCGTGCGGCACATTGACAAAGAGGGTCAGGAACAACTTTTAGCTGCGCTCTCTGATTGTGCTCGGTTGTGAGAATATAGACACACATTTGCTTTTGCTTTTTTGGTCTTTTGCCAAACTTTTTGCTGAGATCGCATGCTGAATGTGTCAATTTTGTATGACTGAGTTCGTGTGTGCTTCTCGGGCCACCGATCTCAACGCATGGTCGTATGTATGCGGCAAATTATGTGCGCTCTCTCATTCTCTCTCGCACTGACCCTCTCTGCTCACACTTGAGTATGCTCACCTGTTATTGGGTTGCTGCCAGACCGACCAATGCAGTGTGTACAACAATGGCGGCTTAACACAGAGCGCAATAGCAGCACACATTCGGTTGAGGGACGACCTAGACTGTTTTTTTTTTTTTTTTTAGCTAAGATTGTAAAACTGAAAGTATAGATTGAGGTATTTACGTGCGATGCTGAATACCGAAAACTACAAACTTAAAAGGTTCCATTCATGAACCGCTGTTAGCGGTTTTGCAGGATTCGGTTCAGGACCAGATTTACTAACCTAACTAACTTAAAATAAATTTTTTTAATAATGCTGAATGTGTATTAAATATTTTAAATTTATACATTTTTTTAACCCGACTTTTCCTTAAACAAACTGATTTTCTTCTGGCTTCTGGGCTTCTTTGGAAGGCTGGAGGTAAAACTTTTGACCGGTTCAACATGGCGGACCCAGAGTGATCCAGGCTTACTGCGTCCCGAATCGACTCAAACCTCCCAGTAACAGAGCGATACACCCGCAAAGCTGCTGGCTAACGTGAGCGGCGATCCCGCCCTATGACAAATACAGGGGCGGTACTTTGGGCTTGGTACCCGATTATCGTCAAACATCCACCAATGAAAACTGCAAATAAAATCTGACTAACTTCTCCAGTTTACGCCAAGCTTACCTTAACTTGGGCTGCAAAAGTATTTCTTACTCTTTGGGCTTACTAAAACAATTGCCCACTTTGGTTTGGGGGAAATAAAAGGTAAGCAATTTGCATTCTTCCAACAACTTTACTGAAAATTAAACGACTCTGCCAAGCCAGGGCAGTTCGTGAAGCATTATCTGCAATTTACCAGCTTGCTTGCGTTTCTCAAATTCCGTTTGGCTACCAAAGGCAAGCAATGTGTTTTGTTTACGAACAAAAAAAAAAAAACGAAAACCCAAGAAAACATTCGACAAACAAAAAGCAGGGAAAATACTTGACAATTTTTTGTAGCACACTAACAAGCATCGCGTGCCAGCAAAAACACAAAAATGAAAACAAGAATCCAAATTTCTGTGAATGAAGCCACCACACAACAAAGGACAAAGACTATAACTACAACTCCAGCACAAAGTGTGCTCCAAATAGCAACAGCAGCAGCAGCTCGAGTATTTTCAACGGAAGCAGAACTCGCCGCCGCCTCCGCCTTCATCCAAAAAGATTGAGACGGTTACTGACACATGGCATCCAAAAGGGGAGGCAGAATGGCGTTGCTAAACGGCTAAACACTTTTGGCACCTTAACAACGAAAACAGCTGCACGGCAGCAGCAGACGAACAAAATATTGTTACATGAAAAATGGCAAACAAATAGAAAAACGCATAAAATAAAGCAAAGTAACTACAACAGTTTCTTTTTTTTGCGTTTCTGTTCTTGGCTCGGTTAGCCAAAAAAACATGTTGTTCACATGAAAGCGGTCGTAAAAAATGCTTGCCACACACTTGGTAGTGTTTATTTTTGGGGGATTTTGACATGGTGTTTCAGTAGAAGAAACGGGAAAGCAATTAGAGTTGGGAATAAGTTTCAACTCCAGACCTTCTCCTGGGAACCCTTGGATTCCCATAATCTGACTTAGATGAGTCCAATTTTTTCGCTTCAAATTCCAAAAAGACTTTTAGGGAACGCGTATAAACAAGTTGATTGGGCACAGCTACAAATCGCCAAGCGCAGCTGACTTGGCCGTTTCTATTTCGTGTGGTGGCTGCGCTGATATGCAATCTTCTTCTGCCAAGTCAAGTGAATTTCTTATGAAATACCAAAAGCAAATACGATTTTTGCAATTCGATTTGTGGCGAGGCGATTTTCGTCAAGTTACAGATTTCATTATTTACAATAACGCTTATACATATAAACATTCCGCCACTCATACATACATACATACATATATATTTCCAATATAAAACCTCGATTGCACAACTTGAAAAGTCAGCAAGTGTATTTGCACAATGCTTGTGGAATTTTGTGGGCAAATATCAAATGGCAAGGCAGATGCCAAACACAAAGTACAAATAGTACCACAAAATGAAGCGAACAAACTCAAAGTGTCAATAATGTGGTAGAAGGGGTGCGGAAATTACATTATGATGCCAGGGCTGGACATGGAATTTAATGGAAATCCCCTAAACAAATTGAATGCCAAGTGACAATGGCGGGCAGAGGCAGGGAATAAATAATTGCAATCTCGGAGCAGCTTAAATGCAGAAAATTACAAGCATTTAGTTGGACACCCACCACACACACACGCACACAGGCTCTCAAGCGTGAATAATGCATGTCCTTAATGGCAGGGATTAGAACAGTGGCCTAATGAGACAGCCGACCGTCCTGTTCTTTCCGGTCATGCTGTGTGCCCAAAATAAATAAAACACCTTGGGCAGTGGCTTCCCCCACCCCAATTCCTCCCTGCTGGCTGCTGCTGGACAGCAAACATTCCCACACACATACATTGAATGCGATTTGTGTTGTAATTGCAATTTAACTAACACACAAATCATAATGCCTGTGCAATTGCCGAGCACCACACAAACATGTCGCAAGGCCATCAGCAGCTGCATCAGCATCATCATCATCATCATCGTCAGGCTAAAACAAATGCGCCTCGTGCCTGACAAATAACCCAAATGGAAAATCTGTTGATGCCTGAAAACCATTCACTTCAACATTCCCATCCAAATGACAGCCAGAGCGACAGTTATGCAAAATCGATGATTTGAACGCGCCTCACTTGCTGTAGCTGTGCTGTTGTTGCCGTTAAAGCCATTTTGTTGTGCTACCAACTAAAGTGTAGAGCAATTAGCAATTGCACAACAGCAACAACAACAACAACAGCCACTTGACAGGCACGAAACACTAGAACACCCAAGAATCTGATAGCTGTCCAAGTTGCTATCAAATGGATGTGCACAATGTGTCCATGGCTTAGGATTTGCAATGCAATCCAATTGAGTTGCTCCGACTTATCAAATTATTCATGTCAAGGGGATTGGCCTGGGTCAATGGAAATGAAGACTTGAGAAACTTAGTTTGTGGTGAGAGATTTTGATAAACTTCATTTTCTGTAGAATAATCAAATCAAATAAAACGGACACATATTTTGTTGTAAAACATTTGAAGGAAGTGAATCGACGGACACCAATTAGGGTAGGTTCATGTGTAAGCATTCCCAACAGAGAGTTTTATTTAGAGATTTGCCAACAATATCATTTCTGCTCATTTTGGTTTGCCATTTTATCATGAATTGAATTACCCTTGCAAATTGTGCAAAATTTGATAAATAATGCAAATGATAAGTCGGGCTGTGTGCACCAGTAAACAATTGCTACTATAGAGTGTTTAAGTGGAAACCATTTGCATTTATGGAAAATTTTACTTTAAAAATTGTGACCTGTGGCCTTATAAGATCCCGATGGTGCAAGAAATAAAGCCAAATGATCATAGTTAACTCCGTACTTTTTGAATATCAACTCGAAGTCAAATACTAATGAGCATATCAACCAGTTTACTGTTCTAAGCACTCATCTTTCATCGACGACTTACTACAAGTACTGGTAGCGATCATTTGAAACACCTTTTTTGGGCTTTTTGTTAGCCACCTTTGAGAAATAGTTCTAAATATGACTGTACTTTTTAGTCCACGCTAACACATAGTTGACATATTTCTCTAACTGGGATTGCCTCTGGCAAGCGTTTACAAATGTATGAAGGCGACTGACACCTAGGAATATGGTATCCTGCCAGTGTGTGTGAACGGACTTTAAAACAGATTGCCATGCATTTAGAACATAAAGAAACTCCAAGATACTGAACTGCTTAGTACAAGATTCACCAAACAAGATTCACAGAATAAGAGACAATGAATAAGAGCCTCTGAATAAGAGTTACTAAATAATAATCACTAATCAAGAGTCAATGAATAAGAATCAATGAAGAAGAGTCAATGAAAAGAAACCACTGTGCATGTCACTAAACAAAAGTCACTCAACAAGAGTCACTAATCAAAAGTCACTGAACAAGAGTCACTGAACAAGAGTCGCTGAACAAGAGACTGAATAAGAGTTACTAATCAAGAGTCACTATACAATAGTCAATGAACAAAAGTTCATGAACTGTCACTAAATAAAAGGCACTGAACAAGTGAAACTGAAAAGCAGACACTGAACAAGAGAAACTGAAAAGGAGTCACTGAGCAAAAATCATTCAAATAGATTCTCTGAATAAGAGTCGCTTATAGCCTAATTCCACTGAGCAACATCTAACATCTTGAAGCAAAATAGCTCAGTCCCACACGTCCCTCATATCATAAAGTAATGAGAAACTTGTAATGCACTTTTAAATTGTGTTTTGTTTTAATATTAGGTCGCCAAGAATAGCACTTGAAATTGAATTGCATGGAGCTGGAATGAAACTTGTTAGTGACATGCGAGAAAATTATCCCGACATGATGCAGATCTTCTCACCTTTTTCGCAAAAGACCCAATTGTCTTTGATTCGGAAATTTCGAGCAGCTGGCTCAACGGTAATATCAATGCCCACATACCAACTCAAAGAAGATCTGATAATCAAGAATCAATCAAGAAGTGCTGGTTGCCTTAGCAAGAAAGAGACAAAAACAGTAGAATTTGGGAGGTGAAACAAGCCAGGCGGCCTGTCAATAACCTCGATATGTTTCATAAAGCTCAAATTGTAGAGCAAGTTCTAAATAAATTTCATGGAATTTTTTTTCTAAACAAATTTTTGTATAAATATTTAACAAATTTTTAAGAGCATCAGCAAGATGTTAGAGCAATAGGCTAATCACACTAAGCGCACTTTACATCCCACATCTTTAGTTTTAGTGCTTTAGTGCTATTTGCTATGACAACATCTTCCAACTTTTGTTTTGTCAAATTATAAAGTGGGACAGTGCCTTATAGAAACATGCTACAAACATGACAAATTTCGGCCAGGCTAATTTGTATGACTCATGATGTTGGATGTTAGATGTATGATGTGCTCAGTGTGTAAATAGCCTATAAATTTTCATCATCATCAAATTTCATGCTTTCCTCTAAATGTACTCAGTGTGTCAAGACTATTAACATGAATGAACTTCAATGAAAAAAGTCAATGAACAAAAGTCAGTGAACAAGAGTTACTAAATAAGAGTCACTGAGCAAAAGTCAATGAACAAGAGTCACTAACAAGAAATCAATGGAGCTACCATACAAGAGTCGCTAAATAAGAGTCACTGAGTGACTTCAGGCGGGTAACTTAAGAAGAGCCACTGAACATGAATCATGGAACAAAAGTCACTCAACAAGAATCACTGAATAAGAGTCGCTTAACAAGAGCTTGTTAAAAGTCACTGAATAATAGTCACTTAACAAAAGTGACTAAATCAAGTGTTAATTAATAAGAGCCACTGAATAAGAGTAACTAATCAAGAGACACCGAACAAGAGTCACTGAACAAAAGTCACAGAGCAAGAGTCACTGAACAAGAGTCACAAAATTAGAGTCATTGAAACAGATCCTCTTAATAAGAGTAACAAATAAAAGTCACTAATCAAGCATCTATGAATAAGAGTCACAGAACATGAGGGAACTGAACAGGACTCACTGAACAAAACTCCCTAGACAAGAGTAGCTGAACAAATGTCATTAATCAAAAGTCACTGAACAGTAATGAAAAACAGAGGAAGCACTAAGCAACGCACAATTAACTAGTCAATATGGAAAATTGCAAAATTTTTTGAGAAGAAAATCCAAAAGAGAGCTTTTCGAGCAGTAACCGATGCTTCATGAACAAGTCAGAGCTTCAATCCACAGCCCCTAACACATTCGGTAAGTGCTTCTCTTCTTGGGGAACACTGAAGTAGATTTAGCCCGTCTGTAATTTACTAAATAATTATGAAAGTTTTTTGCCCACACAGTGGTAGGCAACGGAAGCAGAGATGTTGCCAAAGGCAGCTCAAAATAAAACCGTATTCAAGCAACGGAGAGCTTTCAAAGGCTTCTTTCAGATCTGCCAATAGATCAAGCCCAGGAAGAAAGTAGAGACCTTCATTGGTTGACAATATTTTTCTGCCTAGGTCTCGGTAGTGAGATCAATCCATTCGCTAGAGAGTTTAAAAGCAACAAAAGTTACGCCGGTAGCTCCCACAGGTTCGAAAAACTAATAGCTCGAAGGTTCATTCAATTAGATAGCTTGACTGAATCTCTTTCATTTCAACTAACAACTATTTCTCTCGGCTGACGCATATTCACAGAAATGTCATATTTTTCAAACCAAACTATCTTGCAATATTATGTTGCTGTTTCACTTTTCAAGTTTTCTCAAATGATAACTGCGGTTATGAAATTTGAACATAACATTTCCATTTCTGTAAGACATGGAATTTTCATTTATTTTGCCAGGTGAACACAAGCATTTCAGTGATTTTACCTTAATTTTGGATTTTGTTTTTGTGTTTTTCTTTTTTGTGCTTTCAATTCAACAAATTCAATTTTAATGCCCTAAAAAATGCAAATATTCATTTGGGCAGCTGCCGCTGCACAACACAAACATCAATTTGCTATTGTTTTGGTCTTTGTTTTTCACGCACTTGCCCCCATGAATTTAGACAGTTTAATTTCACAATTGATTGAAAGCCGAGCGGGCAGAATGCAATCTGTGATGTGCACACAGTCGATTTGTTGAATTTGCCACAATGAAAGAATTATATTTAATTTATACAATTTATAAATTGTTAAACGCAATAAGTGCTATCGAAAGGTTGGCAATTTAATTAAAACTGTGTTTGAACCCGTTCCCCTAAGTGAGGGGAAAAACCCTTGTGTGTGTTTGTCTTTTCGTTTCTGGTTAGTTATAAATAAACTGACATTTTCGGGTCTATCCAAGTGGGCATTTCCATAGTTTCAAGTAGCGCTTATGTGCTTTCTATGCAAATGGCCCATTGTGGAGTGTGTGAGCATAATAAAATTGTATGTTTTCTTGTTTCTTTGGCAGAAGGAAAATTCAATGGCGCTTGCGGAGGCCGCATATTTCACGTTACTTATCTTTATCATTGCCAACTAATTTCACAGCGCCAGGCGGCAGCAGGCAGGCAGCGCAAAACAGACTCGTAAGGGTTTATATATGAATAAATGTATGTAAAATATATATATATGTATGTATGCAAGTGGGGCTGAATACAAAATATTTTGTTTATTTCTAGTTCATATCTCTCATGTGCGCCGCACTTACTTCTTTTTTTTTTGGATACCCTTTAGAAACCATTGAGTGCTAAGAATGTGGGATGAAAGCTGCACAAGAACGTAGGAAACGTAGCCATTGTAGCGGAAAATGTCACAGCAGCGACAGTACCAGATGGAGTCCCCAGTAAGGTCCTTTAACTGGCTGACAATGCAAATCTAAAAGTCTTTGTGGATCTGTTTAGTGGGAATGATCTTAAAATTCAAATACTGGTTCAAATACGCTCAGTGAAAGCTATTTTCGAAAAAAACTCAAAAAAGTAATGATGCAGCGCAATTCCTACGACCCGAAATAGGGAATCGGGATTGCTCTGCTCATGTCTTTTTTCCGATTTGCGAATAGTCTTAATGCAACTTCATTTTCTTATAAATTCTTAAATAACGATTGACCGCTTTCGTAGCAAAAAAACAGTTACGGACCCGAGCAAGCTTAGATCGCGATGGTTCCTGAACAGAGAAAAGCGCCTCCTCCCACCAAAGCTCTTTGACCTGGTGAGGTTTCCTTACCGACACGGCTGTTGATGCTGATGACTTAAAGAGCAAAAACATATATTACAAGGGTAGCCTCGGCCATACGCTTTCCCTTTCACATGATATCTCCTGATTACAGACCTTTTCTTTGCACAACGGTCATTCCAGTTTTTTAATACAGCATTTTCAATGGTTAAGCTCCAAATCTACTACAGACCCCACTTATCAATATTTGCGTTTGGTAACCAACTCCATGCTATATGAAAAGCTTTTTTGTTGCTAAAACCTTTCATTAAAAAACAATTAACGGAAACAACATTATTTAACTTGCCTAACTTATGACCTGTTTTGAGTCAGCAATAACGCACCTAACAAGACGTGCCTCCTGCCCAGACTAAACGGGAGCGCCAGACAGCACTTGACCGGCTAAAAGCTGATAGCTATAGCTATAGGTTAAGTTGGTAGAATCAAAAAAAAAGTTTTTTGCAATTATTCAGCAAGCTTACCCTTGCTAAATGAATTCAACAATGGCTGCTGCCTGCAGCAAAAAATAAAAAACACACTAAAACACAACTAAGGGTTTGCCCATGACTTCTGCTCTCCAAATATCATCCAAATATTCCTGCATTTGCACTTTTATTACTTTAATCAATTTAATTGTAATCAAACCCACAAAGTTTTAAACAAACACAGTACTACAAAAACGGTTTCAAAAAATGATATTTGGTCAAGTGGGGTCTTTTTTTCTTTGAAGACTCATTTTGGTTTGAGACTCATAGATCCAATTAGCTTTAAAAATGTTGTGTTTTTCCAGATTTAGTTTGAGAACAATGCTTTACAGTTAAAAACATTGAAGTATCAACATTTTTCTTTGGCAAAAAATTGAAAACCCATTTTATTCTCATAATTTAGACGTGACTTGAGCTTGCGCCCGCTGGAAAGAATGGGAGAAAACAAACAAAAACTGAAAACATTTTACCTGGGAGCGGAAACTAGATATAACTAATGAGCAATTCCATCTCGATAAAGAAACTAAGCAGCCGACGATTGCAATTCCGCGACTGAGAATGCTTTGAATGCATCAATAGAGTGCTACCTAATAAAGGTCTAAGCACTTGCTGGACACTGAGTTGTGGCAATTGCTCAATTCGATGAATGTAAACATCTCCTGTTTTCAGAACCTATGAAACAGTTGTTATTGTCTTTCCTCTGATGCAGCAGCACTGTAAAAAACAAATTGCCATATCAAATTTTGTTTGCAAGAAGACTTCTAGTGTGTATAAACTTCGGTTTACTGGCAATTGTCTAAAGCTTTTTTTTTCGTCCTTGTTACACTTCACTCTTACTCTTCCTTTTTATTTTTTTTTTTGCCTTGTGTGGCATGTTTGCGCCATTTTGCGTTTTTGTTTATGTTTAGCTGGGTCATTCCATACACATGTCTGTGTGTGTGTGTTTGTTGGTGTACTGGGCTTGCCCGCTTTAAGTGTTTTTATTGTCTTTTGCTTAGGGTTAAGTTTTGTCATTGCCACGCTTTGTTTATGGCCCGGACAGGCAGTTACATCTTACCTCGCTTACGCCGCTTGCGTATTCCCTTTGTCTCTGTCTCCCTCTGTGTGTGTGTGCTAATCCTTTTGTTTTATGCCATTTAATTTATTTTTAAAGCTCAGCCTGCCAACTTGTTTATAGGCAGCAAACAGAGATAGAAACATCACAGCAAATTCGTAGCATACTATTATGCGCACGCTTTTGTTTTTACATGCAACAGGCCATGTCACCATTATGGTCTAAGCACAACACACAACACACACAAAGCGAATGGCAAACGCACACAAACCGTCAAGTAATTGGCTACAAAATTGCAATCATAACAATAACAATTCAATATGCCCGCAACAGATGCCAAAAGCCCTCAAAGGCTGCCCCTTGTCCAGCAGCTGGCGCCTGCACTTGTAAGCTGTGGCCTAATTGGTGCTCATTACGTCAAAGAGTTTTGCGTGGGGAATACCAAAGCACACATAGCGAACTCACTGCCCTCAATGGTAATGGGTTTGAATACGACCACGCCGCCCCAGACATCTGTAAATGACTATGGACTAGTCTGCTATTTCGGGCCAAGCAAATTAAACCCCGCGGTCACCTTTGAGGCATAAGTGCAAACTGTTTGCAATTGCTTACACAAATTTGCAGTGTATTAAACTTGGTAAATGAATTAAATCGTGCGTTAAAGCGTTAATGAGGCTCGGAGTCTGGGGCTGGCCAAAAAAAACCAACCAACAAAAAAAAATTGAAACGTATACATGGCCAACGACCCACATTTCCCAGCCGACAACTGACCGCACGCTATCCGCAACTATCCACAGCAAAAACCATGATTGATAACATCTCCACGACGCACACACACACATGTGCGGTGAGGTGCAGTTAACGCGAAGCACAGTGGTTCCGAAGTCTCTGCAGTTTTTTTGGTCAAAAATCTGTAATAAAACAGAAAATAAGCGCTTTAAGGTTTCAAATTACAGGTGAAATTTACTGAGATAAACAGTGTGGGGCTCATTTCATTTACTAAAGAATGACAATTATTTACTTTGTTACAATCAAAAGATGTGAAGCATGAGCATTTCAAAGTCAATTGGGGGGCTTTTTATTAATAAGCTGAAATTAATTTATTCTAATTTGCCTCGGGCGGAAGTCTAAAATCAACATACAAATGCAGGTATAAATTCGTTGAAGTGCGACTGTAAGTAAAGCAAATTTCAAGATAGTTGCTTGGCCAACACCTAAAAGTTAAGAATCACCCAGAACTTACCAACTTTTTGATTACTTAACGAATCCCTTCTTGACATTTAATAACAGATGGCTACCCCAAAAACTCGAGGACATCGAGGCCAACTGACGACATCTCAGGCGAAATAGAGAGAGAGAGAGACGATGATCGGCAATTTGGTGATACCATGCTAATAGATAACCTCCTATATTTTGTCCATTTCTAAGTAAGTCCCCCTATCGCAAACTTTGTGTATGTAACAACATATTGTGGTCAATCCTTCCACCTATTTTTAATCCATATGCTCAACTCTTAGAGATCTCAGAACTGACGGACTGACTCCTACCCAAGATACAATATTACAAAGTTGGAAAAAGGTGAAACAAGTGCAACGATAAGTATAACTCAATATAATTAAGGTTGGCAAAGATACATATTTCTTCCAACTCCAGATGAATTCCAATTCTGAAGTGGTCCAGAAATCGTTATTGGTTTATTCAAATTGACCGTCCGAATGGTAGACAAATGCAATGCAAATTTTAAACTAATTCGGGAATTAAAAAGCTATCTTAACTCGGCAATTCAAACCAAACGGTCTGAATTTAGTGAGCTTGACATTAAAGTGACTGACCAGTAAGAAAGGCGGACAAGTCGAACTATAATTAGTATACTCTGTACCTGTCAAAGTTTGCTCATAACTGACGATTGCAAGTGGTGAGTGTGAAGTAATGCTCATGCCGGTGGGAAAAATTTGGCGAGTTGTTTTGGAAATTACCAAAATTGAATCTGCTTTAAGCGAGAGTGCCTACGACTTCTAATATGCCGACAACTTAAGCGTCTCGGAGCGTATCCTCCTTTCAGGAGGGCCCCTGTTTTCAGTGAAGCGGGTGCACAATGCCTCTGCAGTGGTAGAGCATCATCAAATTGATTAGTTCGTAAGACCAAAAAGTGCACTAATATTTTTTTCAAATTTCTTCACTTCTCATCACTTGATGATATCCAATGGAAAAAAATGAATGATTTATTTAAATAGTTCGGACTCGTGCTATGCGCTACTCACCTTTGGAGCGGAGCCGCTTATCGCTTGTAGAATTGTGCCGATTGAAGAAAATTTCAAGACTAGTTTAGTACTGTTTTATCCGAGTAAATTACAAGAGCAACAAAGTCACTAGAATTTCAAGGTCATACGCTTAAATCATATTACAACCTTTTTTTGTAAATTTTTAAGACCATTTTTCGTTGTATTTAGAAAAGAACTTTGCTATGCCCTTTCAACCACTGTAAGAAGTGAGGCAGCAACAAAAACCGTTGACCGACGCGTCGCTGGCTGGTAGCAGTTTGTCGGTTTGCTGGCTGGCCGAGCCTTATCTCAACACTTAAAATTGCACTCTGCCATGTGTCAGGACAACACGTGTAAATGCCGGGCCGTATCAGCCACGCAGTGCTGGTGTTTGTGGTGTGTGAGTATGAAGGAGTGTGTGTATTTTGGCACCTGCCGTGCTGCGATTATTATTGCATGTGTTGCCTGCAGCAAGCCCATATTCATATTTAATAATTTGAGCAAACACTGCACACAACACACACACACACACACACACCGCTTAAAGCTCAGCGGCAATCACAGTTGATGTCACTCCGGCTCACACATCACATCACACGGAGGGAAGCGGCAGCAACATTTCATGCAATTTGCTTGGCCGACTAGCGTGAAAAATCACAAATTGCCGAGTCGAGTCTGCAGCGCCGGCACTCGGCCATAAAAAAAACAATGCGGCAATGTGTAATAAAAACTAAGTAGCTTACAAGCTCATTGCTTTGCCCTGCCCCTGCCAACGCCCCTGCCCAGTGCTGAGCCGAGAAGTTTGGCTGTAAGACCAAAACATTATGCAAAACTCAGTGCTGCTGCTGTTCCTGCTGCTTACTTAACATTTGTGTGTTGGGCGGGGCGGGGGCGGGGCCTGGTGATTGTTTTACATGCTGCCGCTGCAGCAGCAACACTTGCTCTGCCACGGTGAGAATGTGTCTCTAATAACCTAACGTGCCGCTCGCATTAAATATGCTAATTTTTACAGTGAATACATTTTGAAGTCGCCTGCCCCTCCACCTGCCCCCCTTCCAGGCCAGGCAGTCATCCGGCCATCCAGGCTCCAGTACCACCTCATCATCATCATCAGCAGGCGTATTATTTGCCAGCCAAGCAGCCGTACGCATATTAAATACGAGATGTTGTTGCTGCTGTTGTTGCCATCATGTTGCACAGCCCGCCCGCCCGTTGACATTTAGCACGACAGCGACAACAACCGCAACGCCAGCGGCAATGCCAGACCTCGGGATCCAAAATTGAGAGAAATTACGCTGCAAATTCCAGAAGAAATATGAGGAAAAAATGTTTTCTGTGCGACAAGATTTTTGCTTACATTCATTTGTTTATGTTGTTTCTCATACACTTTAAAAGGGGATTTCAGTTTGGCTAGGTTATTTGCAGTAATTATGAGCGAATTGGACGGCGTCAATTAAGCGGCAAGAGGTAAAATTCGTTATGATATTTTGTTTAGGCCAGCCTTGAAGTCGCACTCCGCACAATGAATAAAACTACCAGTTTTATTTCAAGTTTGATAAGAACTAGTAGCAATTAAAGAAGGCATTGGAGGCTGCAATCCACTGAAATTTGTATTTAAGTTCCGGCTTAAATTCCAGCAATTCTGCGAGAAAACCTTTGCTTTGAACATGTTCAAATACCCGTGGTATCCAATGTTGCCTTCTTTAGTACCAGTAGGTTGCCGTGGGGAAACGCATCAGAGCGTGCAACAAATATTATAAGCGCTATAGACTGTATATGTTGGATGTATTCCACAGATTAATGGACTCTTCAGATCCTCTTTTTTCGACTATTTCGATAAAGAAAAAAATCTGGTCAATACAAAAATAAATTGTTGCCGTGTGTGAGCCGACTGCGCTTCTTTTGAGAGCTTGACTATGGCCAGCATGTAGCGACGTGCCGGCCTCTGTTTCAGAGCTCAAGGTTGGGTTCCCGGATCGGCTTAAAAAAACGAAGACACGATGATTTGAATGGAACTCTGGTTGAAACATCCACTATTAAGATAGACTCTTCGGTTTCCAAAATTGTTGATATTAATGTCAATCGTTTTCTTGCACGACTATCAAAACCTCCACTGTGAGTCTTGTACGGAGGTGACACAGAAACCTCTTCCAACCACATTCCAACTGAAAACCAATTTTTGGGTGCCACTGAAATCTATTACGGTTGGTTTCAAACCTCTCGTGTTTTGGGAGGAGACTTAGCTAAATTCACCACCCAAACAGTTTTTATAAGCATAATTAATTTTGGAAATGTTAACAACATTGTTTTTCTGGATAAGTTGCTTCAAAAGAATATCATATTGGTTATTCTGTGACTCAAACCAAAAGAGTTAAGATGTGCTGCATAATTATTGGTTTAGTGAGCAAATCATAATTGCTTAGCCACAACTTAGGGGTAGAAATTCTTATGCAAGTCCAGCTAAGGAAAAAATCTGCAGCAGTTTAAGGTTTTATCTATATCAATTTGGTATCATTTTGAGATTTTTATATGAGATCTCGACAAGTAAAAATACAGCTTAAGGTTGACGCGAAACTGATATTATTTGTCGCATACCTTGTCCAATTGCAGTGTATCTGAAGCCTTGTTAGAATGTTCCTTCACATTTCGTCATTGTCAGCATCAGGCCTTGCTGGCAGTCGATGTTGCTGTTGTTGGTTTTGTACTGCTGTTTGTTGATTTTGTTTTGAGCTCTTGTTTTTATGTTAAAAATATTCAAATTATGCCAAGCCCAGAGGCTGTTGGCGCTTTACCTGGCTGCTTGGGCTTGGCTGGCTGCCGTCATTGTCAGTGAATTAAAAACGTCATAGGGGCTTATTTAAATAAATTATAAGTACACACGCACACACACACACGCACACTGGCAGCTCAGGCTGCTGGGGATTTTCAATAAATGTAAATAATTTAGCCCAAAACTGAGGCATATTAGCCCAATCCAAGCGCAGCCCTTAAGACATTAGAAAGCCATGTGAGAAGCAGCAGCTGTTTTCTGGTTTATTCCTAAAGGAAATTAAAAGAGCATTCGCCAACGCAAAAGGTCAAAAGTTTTTGCCAAGGGGCAAGATAACCAAAGTTCTATCCACACAGAATGCGAATTACATTCTTGGCTTTCATTTCAATTGCTGCAATTGTCAGCCAGCGGGTTCAACCAGGCGGAGTTAACATTTAAAGTGGCCATAATCGAAGCCGAAAATGCAAAACGTGCTCAGCTTAGGTCTCAGGTGTAAAGTGTGCTATCTTTCTGTCTCTCTGCTATGCGAGAAGGCACTCAGTCAGCCCGGACAGGCATTCAGGCAGCAGTCAGGCAACTCCAAGTGCAAGAAAAATATGCAATGCAGCTGGTGCCAAACAAAAGAGAAAGTGAAAGTAACGCTGCTCCATTGTTATCCCGGCTGCCGGCACAATTGCTAAAAGATAAACTCGGTTGTCTGCGTACGACGAGGGGCACAAATGGTGAATAGCAAATCTCACAACAATTTGGGTCAAACAAGCAAATTGCATTCTGTTTAGTGGCTCTCGTTCTACCAGTTGTTGTTGTTGCAGCAATTGCATTGCCTCCTCCACCTCCTTTGAGGTTAAGCCCCATTGAGATTTGCATGAGGGAGTTGTGCAAATATTTGCTCAGTAGAGAAAAAACTTAACATGTTGCCGGAAGAAATCCGTTTTTGGGGCCAACTTTAAACTCACGTTTAGATTTATCTGCTGCACATTGCACTTCCTCATTAAATTGCAGCTACGCGACAGCTGGCAACTTATGCAAATTTCCTCAGCAATTGAGACGCCCTCGCGGCTTTTGCCTGTGCGCTGGGGAATGTCAGAGATTGGATGCATATATAATGTACTGGCAATGTAGTTGCAATGCAAAACTAAGCGACAAGTGCAAGGGATGAAAGTCAGATCGTAAGTGAATTGCTTTTAAATCTACAAAAAAAAACGTGTTGAAAAAATAAAGACAAGAAAGTTTGAATACCAAATAAAGGTAAGAGAATAGTTTGGAACAATTTGGGCACCACACATGCTAAAGTTCTGACTAAAGTTGAAGTCAAATCAAAATTATTCAATTGAACAATAAATCTAAGTAAACTAAAATCCTTTCAATTTGTTTGATTAAATTTCTGGAAAACTTCATTAGAAATATACAGGAAAATCAATAGTGTCTGAGCCCGCAAAACCAAAGATCAAATGTCTCAGCTTCAAGCAATCAAAAATTAATGTCCTAATGAATGGTTATAACTGTCAAGAGAATGGCAAGATACTTGAGGCAAGTCTTCGACTTCCACTTTGGCATCAACTTAAAGTTCAACGGAATGACAATGACTATCGATTTCGATTTCATGTGTGTGTGTGTGTGTGCTATAATAAAACCATTGGCAGAACGTTTCAACAGGCCGTTTCACCAGATACGTGTCTGTCATTTTGAATTACTCTAAAGCGGATGGGGCGTATGAGTAACGTCTTGGAAATTGCTAAGCTTTGCAAGCGAAACTGCCAGCTTGTAGCATAATTGTGTGTCGTTAAGTTTATTATGAAGTGCCTTTACAGACACACACACACACACGCACACACACACAACTGAATTGTAATGTGCAAATGGCGCACTTTAAGTCAAGCAATTGGAAACTAAATTGGAATTTTTACGACAAGCATCAACACAATGCCCGCCTCCGGCATTGTGTGTGCCCATTTGACCGACCAACAGCTTCTGCTCCCAATTTTCGCACATGTCTGCTCATACACACACACACACACACACACATACATAAATACAGTTATAATGCGTTGCATTTTGGCAAATTTCCCTTAGGCCCTGTTTTGCGTTTTCATGAATTAAACGCTGACATATCCAACAAAATTTACGCCTGACTTGACGGCTGCTTAGTCGACCATGAAAAAATATCAACCGAAAGTGATTAAATCATAATATGAAAATATTGTGGGTTAAGTTAAAGATTTGATCAAAATTTAGGCAAATAAATAAATAATATAAGCGCATTTCAGACACTTTACAGCCACATTAAGTTGTCACTCGGCCGAGTTGAATATTTAATCATTGTGCTGTAGTTATTTAATTTTTCTGCTTTGCTTTGATGAGCGACAAGCACTTTAAGGGATTTGCATGAATCAGGCTTAAGGCTCAAGCAAAAGAGATTTGACTGATTTGTGATCTATTTGCAAGGATTTATATAAAAGCCTAAGTTGAATTAGTTGATTTCTAACAAAAATTTAAAAATTTTAAAAATCTTTAAAAAACTAAGATAGTTGAAATAATTTACAAAAGCGTGAGCTTTAAGGTAATTAAACTCGGTCGATTTCAGCCTTGAGGGCTCAATTGGTCTATTGTTAAATGGTTTGACACAGCCCCAAAGGGCCAAAGCCGAGCTTCTCTCAATCTCTTTGCTTGTGCGCTTCTAACTTTCGCACAAGAGAAAGGAATCTACATTTTAAAGCCGAATCCGAACGGCAGTTTGAGAAGCTTTTGCATGGCAAAATACTACAAAGCTGGCGTCAACAGCAGTGAGGAGTGACCGGGTGCTTAAGTTTATTCAAAGAAAAAACTTTTCAATAGATGTTTCGAGGCGGGATCGAACACACGACCTCTTGCACAGCGGTCGTTCACACTAGCCGCTAAACCACACCCGAGCCATGGTCTTTTGGGTTTCTACTCTTCCTGATGGGTTCTCACGTCTACTATTAGTAGGCACTTACCGATTATTTGTTAGAATATATCGACGCTACGATCAATGCTCCTTCAAAACTATAGCCAAATACTTTTTCTCATTTCTACATGCGGCTTGTAGTTTTCTTACATGCCCTATTTAGGACTCTATTTACACTACACTATTTATACAAGGGAATCTGGGAAGAAGGGTAGTGTTGGGAGGAAGGAGAAGAAACGTACAAATTATTTTTTTTTTCACTTACCTTGTCTGTGACTTGAACTCACAGCTCTAACTGAGTGTCTCGGAAACTAAAACTCACAGGTCGACATCTTAGCCCATTCGACTATTGAGCACATACGCGACATTGCCGCAAATCACAGTAATGAAGGGGAGCGACAATCGTCGATGAGCGAATGGGATCAACAACCTAATTTCTAACCTAATTACCTTCGAGAGATTGAACAAAAAAAGGTGACAAAATGCTATGGGAATATTTTCTACTAAGAGCTGGGCTCTAGCCAAATTGTCAACTGACTCGTTTCCCTCAATGTTCAAGTGTTCACACCCAAAAATAAATTCTGTATCAATATCAATTTGATTCACGTTGTCTCAAATTAACATTTTATTTGTTCCTTAGAATATTCATTTGATGCGCAAACATATTAACTTGGAACAGTAAGAGCTAGCGTCAGTGCAAGAGTGACAGAGCACATGCACATTCATTTAGTGCAGTGTTCCTTAGCCATGCCCCGGATGTCACACCGAATGCTTGCCGAAGTAATGCATCAGTGAGTGTTAGAGAGCGACAGAGAGCCTCTCTTCTTGTGGAACCCTGATTTAGTGCAGTGTCCTGCAAAAAACCCCTTCTCATTTTTGCTTTGGTGTGTGTGCGTGGCAACTGACACGAAGGTAAGAGCAGCACAAAAAGTGGCTCAGTTGGCTCTCCAGCAGTAGCAAATGCAGAAGACGTAGCGCTGCGGCGAGCCGTGGCAGCATGACGAGCTCATACTGTGTTTCAGTCGACAGCACTGCTTGTAAGAGTTTGCCTATGCCCAGTAGACTTGCAAACATTTTGTCGTGTAACTTATTTCTCTCGTCAGAGGGAGAGTTTGGCGACTTACACAAATATATTTTGTAGGGTTTCGCGTTTTTATCATTCAAGGGATAAATATGCGGCATGTGGTATCGCTTTTTTTTCATCCAATCGGGAAATTGGCGATACATCGCCAATCATTAAACAGACCCGATTTTTAGCGGCCCCTATTATTCATTCAATTCAATTCAAACTTGAGACAACCCAATTTAAGTAGTATTTTCGCCTTGCAGCAATCCAATAGTGTTCAGTCCAAGGGTCCCGAGTTGAAATCCCGCAACAATAATGGCTTGTCATGTTCTCTATCTATGAGTAAAATTACAAAGCCCAATTTTATAGTTAATTACCGCAGGGCACTCACAAATTTGATTTACATGCATACTCTTACAATCTGTTGCAGTCCAGCAAACAACAAAAACAACAAAGTGAACAATACAAACAGAAACCCACCCCTTAAATTTGCCTAGGGCAGGTAACTAGATAAGCGTGAGACAACCTTTTGCACCAAGTGACAGCAACAGACAGAAATTATGTGGACAGAGAAAAAGTTTTCTTACATAAACCATTATCCAAAGGTTTGGTATGCCTGGCGTCTTCAGGGACTGACCCCGATGTGAGCTCGAAATATATTGGGAAAATATTAAAAAAAAGGCCGTTTTATTTTCGGATGAGACAAATGACCTCGAGCCAGCCAAACCAAATCTTTGGATTACTGAAGATCAGGTCGCTTAATACATTTTAAGCCATTATATCGCTTAAACAACAAATCCTAAAATTTTGCAAATTTTTTCGAATAATGGTATGAAAGTAAGCTTCATGCCACCGTCCATTTGGACAATTCAATTAATATTTTATAGCTCAAGCAGCTGATTGTGGACTTCTTATGTTTAATTGAAACCGTTATATTTCACCAGTATTCGGTAAAAATTTCAAAATTTTAGGATTTTTTGTTTATAAGACATAATGGTTTATGTAAGAAAGTTTATTGCAGACACTAATCAGTGTATAGAAGAATATTACCTTCAGTCATATATTTGGGATTAACAAAGAAACGTTGCATTATAATCGGCGCTGTTGGCAACACATCTTTTAATATATATTTGTGGTCAGCATGTTTTGTCTCTTTACATAATATTAATATGTTAACATTAATGTTAATGCTCTGTTAATTAGCGTAAGAAATTGCTATTGAACACTTCTTTTTGAACATCGGGTATATCGACGTCAAGCAAGGCCGACTTTTACTAAGGCTCTCGTTGAGCCGCAGATCATATCACTGTAGGTCACTGATAGGAATGTTGTCAGGTGAAATAACAAAGTAACTTCGATTCAGTTGAAGGTAGGAAACATAACCTCAAGAAGAAATTCAAGTGTTGGTTGGAGAACATCTTTAGGTATAGAAATGGAGTCCAATTGGCTAGCTGAAACGTAAATTAAGTCCAGAAGTTTCTCATTGTGGTTATATATGGCAGTTACTTGACAAAGCGAGTTACTTAATGGATCTTTCACAAAATCGCCAGAGGCATCCAACAAATTTTTGGGAGAATACTGAATCTGCATTTGGCAAAACTTGTGGGGGAACCTATATAGCAGTATAAGTCTTTGATACGCCTCAGCATTCATTATTTGAAGTGAAGTGAATAGTTACATCATATAGTACTTTCACAATAACTATCAGATATATTCACCCACTATTAGTTCCTGGTTAGACCAAAAATACCCAAGTACTTTTCTGATCTTTGAGACCAGGAATTTAACCCTCAAACTCTACCCCCACTGCACTTTTCATGCCACGAGCAGTTGGGTAAAGTGGCCTGAAAAGCAAGTGCCTTAACTTTTTCCACATTATATGCGCCTGCAGCATTCCGCTCGCTTCCCCTTTTCTCTTTCTCCGTGTGTGCGTGTGCCCTTTCCTTTTGATAAATACTTGTGCACATAATAACGAACAACATATTTGTGTGCAGGACAGAAACTGTTGCTTTTTTGTTTGCTGGCTGCAATTGCCTTTGGGCCATTGGCACATTCGCAAACACTTTGGCACAATCTGCTTTTCGGGTTTTTGGTTTTTGTTTTTTGAGGTTTCTCGTTCGGAAACGAAAACTATTTGATGGGGTTTCGTTGTGTTTGCTTGTGGTGCGTTTGTTAGACCAAAAACCAACAGATAATGCGCAGCCAGTTGGCCTGCGCAGTATTATTTAAGTTGGCAAGTTCATTAGTTTTCAATTAAACGCAAATGAAATTAGTTGCAACAAATCAAACTTTTCCATGCCACAAATATCTTTCAACATTGATGGAGTTGCACAAGTTTTTGTGTGTTCTGTGGCTCTTTGGTAAAAGTTTTGCTTTGGTCAGGCCACAAGTATGTGGAAATTGAAACTTTAAATTTAATTAACAATTTAATGTGCTTACCACTTGGCTCAGTCGAGAGCACTAAGCATAGCCGCTGCAAAGTGTCACCTCGTCAACACGAAGTGACGCTCTTCAGGGTCGTCATCTCCTTTATGCCGCCAACGCCATCATTCTCAGCACACAATTTAGTTTTATTAACTGGAGCACAAGGAAGCCAGAGGAGAAAAATGAACTGCAGTGCATCTGGGTTTTGGCTGTTGCTGATGTTGACGCTTCGCGGGATTTGAGAGCGGAAATTAATCAAGACACCAGCTTTTGTATTTTGCATAATTTTATTATGTTTTCTTGATGTTTGTTTTTGTTGTTCTGTTTGTTGGTAATTCTTGTTACATTTAACTACACAGACTTAAGAGCTAGAAATCAGATGTTTAGTTATTTTGTATTTACAATCAATTGTTCAGTTTTCGCTTCGATTCTAGTTTGGTTTTGATTTGCCAACACATTTCTAAGACAGTTAAAAATGTGATTAAAAGTACTAAATGGTAATTATGCTTACTTAATGACAATTAGCTTATTTTGATTACACGATTTAACGGCTGCTGGCGTCTGTTTTTACGTTGATTAACCAATTACTGTCATTTATTTAATGAATTTCGCTTCAACATTGATTTACTTTCTTTTTTTTTTTTTGCATACATGCAAATAACTTTTCCACTTAAAATTAATAGTTTAGTTGTTAAGTTTAAATTAATTAATTAGGGCTATTTACAGACTTAATGTTAATTTTGAGAGAATGGGAGAGCTTTTCCTAAAAGAGAAAACTAAAGGGCAAGTATTTTATGAACAGTAAAAAATAGTTTTCTGTACAAATTTCTATAAATTAAATTTAGTTGATTTTAATTTCAATCAAATATAAGGCTTAAAATATCATTTAAGTACGAGGTGTTCACCCCTTGTTAGCTGAGAAGTAAGTGATCTAAAGCAATTGACTTTAAATGAAATGTATGCTAGTGACCGGGGAGGAAACTGGTCTGTCCACAAAGACAAGAGTTAAGATAGTGGTAGAAACTGCTTGGCGCTAGGGATCAACTGAACAGACCGTGGAATACTATTTGAAGGAAAATGAAATAACCTCTACTAGCGATCTTCGAAAAGCATAAGCCTACCTCCTTGAGGCTAGAATAGATAAAGCAATTAAATGAATCGCAAGAAAATACTTTGAACACTTTTGGGCAATAGCCGTAGGTAAACACCGATCACAGCTTTACGACCCAATCGAATTTGTTTCTTAGATTCAAGTCATAAAATTCTACAGCAGAATTGGTTCGGTTCGAGGCTATTGTGTTTTTCGAACTGATGTATCTAAAATTATAGCCTCCCGAGTCTGAACCGGCCCTTTTTGTTTTGAAAATAGTTCGATTCACAAAATGTACTTAAGCCCGAGCTTAGACTCAATTTTTCGAGGAATCTAATGAAATCCGATAGAGGTAAAATGAAGTGTTCGTTAGTACAAATACCGGATTCCCGGTAAAGCTCATTTTTAATACTTATGCGAACAGAGAGCGCCAAAGTTTGATTGTTGCTCTCTCTTGACATTGCACATACAAGTTTAGGGCGTTTACCGTTACTTTTAACAAGCAGATACCTTCAACAAATTTGACACCAGATCATATAAGACACTCAGTCACAGAAATACTAGCAAGGCAGTAAGAGTGCCGATATAGCATTCGGAAGAACTGATATATAGATCCAACAGATGACTTCAGCGGTTAAAAAAGCTTCTTTAAGTCGAGATTTTCACGGTGAAGCAGACTTCATAAAGTTTTTGAAAAAGCACTTACTTATAGGAAAGATGTGTAGAGGTATCGCTTACTCTTCTACACCTCTTTCCTGCAAAGCAATCATTGTTGGTCTGCACAAAGACACATTAAATCAACATACACACAACCCAGGAGCGCATTCTCTTCATTTTGGGAACACTGCATCAGCGTCAACTGGCAAGGCGGGACAGTGGGACAACTCTTAGGATTTGGCAATCTTCTCCAGAGCAGGGTCTGGAACTTAAAGATTAAATAAGCAACCATTATGGACTAATCCACGGTCTCTTTTTCACTTTCAAAGTCCGCTAAAGGTGAACACCCCCTACCCCAAATTTGTGAGTTTTATTTTGTAAACTTTTTTAGTTGACTTAAAATCACTTACATAAAAGCTCTTTCTGCTTTTAGTGGGTTTTGTTTTGGAGTGTATGCAGCGCATACATATTTTTTTGGGGGTAATCTTTCTTGTTTGGTTAGTTCAAACGTACCTGCACACAGTCGTAGCTCTTGGTAAAGCATGTAAACTGTGTGCAAATATATTTTTGCTGATTTTACCCTGCTTATGCTTAAACGTTAACAAACACATACACACGTACAGATACAGATATATGTTTATATATAAAAAGAGTTGTACACATACATACATACACACACTGAATAAATATGCAGTTTAATTTGCCTTCATCAAGTCCTTCGGCCTCTCTGGATGAGTTGGCACTTCCAAAGGCTGACTGGGGGAGAGGGTAAGTTAGCTGGGGAGGGGACTGATACGTAGTTTAGCTTAGGTGTTACGTATGTTTCTGTTTTGGATTTAAGAGTTGGAGGAATAAGATTCTAGAGTTCTACGACTTTTGATGACTTAGTTACAAATGTTTTCTCTGGGGGCAGCTGCTGCAGTCTCGTCCAATCTACACAATCTTCATGTAGACACTTGTGTGAAATATCCGATATCCGATGGCAATCATTGCCATGATAATGGGCCACCTGGTATGCATTGTTTTGGTTGAGCCACCGACATGTCCGTGATACATGGCCGCAGGATTGTCGCCTGGTTGTTGGGTGAAGAGAAAGTAAAAGAGGGAAAAAATTAATTAAACGAAATGCTAATGAGTATCCAGGCTCAACGCCTGGTCCTTTTTAGCAGCTTCTCTGCCCCAAGATCCTTATAAATTATGACGTGTGTGTGTGTGTGGTGTGCACTAACCACGTGCTCGCTGCTGTGTATGTGTGTGTGTGTTAGTTTGCTGTTTATGGCCTGGCTTTAATGGCAGCAGCCTCCCTCCCTCCCACACATTTTTAATCCACATGCTTGCGGCTATGTAATTTTCATAAATTACTTTTATTGTCTTTTATATTTTCCCCCTCCCCTGCCCACTCAGCTTGATATATGAACTGTAAAAAGCGAATGTGCCGGCTGTCTTTTGTTTATTCACAGTTGCCATTTCATTCTCATAATTGAATTTTCCGCCCTCACTCACCTTTAAAAATGTGCACCAAAACGCTGGCGGGCTGCGTGTTGCTGGCCACGCAGGTGAAATTGCCCGAATGCTCGCGACGTGTGCGCTGAATTGTAAGCTCGGATGATTGAAAATCTGCAATGAATCGAAGGAGCAGAGTCACCCGCCGCTGCTGCTGCTGCCGCATAGTCCGCACCCTTCTCCGCACTTACCTGGTTCCGTTGACACATTAATGCCCCGATCAATGTCGTAATTAATCATGCGGTTGTCGTGATACCAAAATATATACTCAGATGCCTCGGTATTCTGCACCACGCGACACTGCAGTCGCAGCGTGGAGCCAGGCGTCAGATAACGTATGGGTGGTCCTGATATTTCGGCGCGCGCTTCTAACCGAAGGGAATGACAGTTGGGAAAATTGAATTGCCGGGCAGTGGTTGAGTCCCAGATGTGGGTGTGTGTTTGGAAAAGAGTGAGAGGTGAGATTGAGAAAATGAAGTTGATTTAATATCAATAAAGTTTCTAAGTTTTGGTGTAATAACTTCTATTCCATATTCGGTCCACACCACTTACAGTTTTATCTTACAGTAAAGAACAGTAAAGACTGACTTCATGCCTTTGTTGCGAAGCTAATAGATAACAGAGCAATTTCGGCATGTCTTAAGACGGAATAACACATCGCTTGCCAGAGAGCTGTTTAAAAAATATCGTTAACTAGATGGCCCGGCGAACTTCGTACCGCCTAGTGAGTTAATTGAAGGACCTTGTGATATTCAACATTTATAGTTTTGTTATCAGGAGCAAAAATAAATAAAACAGAGGGTTTGCCGACACGTGAACATGACACGTACAATTGACCATGAGGAAAACATGCATTTTCCAAATTCGGACCACAGACATTTAAGGGCTGGCCTTGTGATTTGTTAATCGTCATGGCGAATCGGAAATTGAATACGTCCTCGGATTGAGAACATCTTCACCTTTAAATTTTTCTTTGATAATCGCCGCGTAAATCACATTGGTCATCAATTTTCTTATCTTATATTATCTTATCAGAGAAAAAAAGGACATTAAAAAATATCCACTGGATAATTTCCCGTTTCCATTTGGACTGGATATGTCTTTAATATCCTTTTTATCATCCTAAAGAGCTGAAAATCATCCAAAGGATATGAAAAATGATCATCCTTTGGATGATTCTCAGTTCCGTTGGATGATTAAAAGGATATTAATGACATATCCAGTCAAAATGGATCTTTTTTGGATATTTATATTTTCTGTGCAGCATCTTAGTAAAATATTAACTGAAACAAAGTCTGTAATGATTGAAAGAGAGGGACAGTATAGCCGCAGAACATGGAGTGCGACTGAACCGTAAACAACTTGGGCTAGAAACATCATACTATTAAAATGGAGGCAGCATTTGAGAAGAGAAGCTCAGAGCGATTGATCCACACGCAGCTCCCTGACGATCTGGGAAGGAGCAACTATTTCTCCGTTCAGTTTTCTATTGAAGGTATAGTAAAAAAATTTAAATGTACCAAACTGCCGCTCGAAATATTAAGCATCGTCAACGGCTTGGACTGGCATAGAAAAAGAATCTTAACTAACATAAACGATCAGATAACTTGGATCAGATATCTGATATCACTCTAGGTTAGGTGGTGAGCGGTAAACGGGCTTTTAACCAAGTCTCTTAGTAGTCAAGCATTTCATTCTTATTTTGTATACATTAACTATGATTTAAGCTCTTCCCAGGACTCCATTCGATTATTTCGCTTAATATCCCGAGGTCCTCACCGGCAGGCAAAAGTCAAATGCTTTAAAGTCTATTTTTAACCAAAAAATGTTCTCTTGTTCCTGCCACAAAAGCCAACAGTGCAGAAAAGATTTGGAATCAAAGTGACATTTAGAATTTTAGGTATGCGGAAATGGGAGTGCAAAGCACAACTACATCACACATACGGATTTTTCCTCTGGACTGTCATCTATTTTCGTCTTACTCTGAATAATAGAATTCATTTCTCTGGCAGTTGTCACATATTCTCCACAAAGCAACGCAGGCAAATGTGTAGCAGTTTCGGTATGCGTCGTGTGTGAGCGGCTTTGTTTTTGTGCAGAAAAAAGAAAAGGAAACGCCATTAGGCCCAGCACATTCAACGCAAATTGTTTGTTAAATTCGAAATAATGTGCGTCAGTTAGTCAAGGACAAATCTGAGTTCGGCTCCTGCCATATGGACTTTGCTAGCAACTTTCAGCTTGAGCGCATCGAAACAGAAATTTGTATTTATTTAGTTTCCCCGGAGAACTCCAGCCAGAGAACTCATCGGAGCGTGAAAACAATCCTTGACTTACCAACAACACTCAAATGCAGAAATATCGATGTGGGCGGATGTGTGGACACTTGACACTCATAGACACCGGCATCACGTAGCTGCACAAATTTGATTTGCAATGTCCAATCCTGCAAGCAAACAACAACAGCAGAAAAAGAATGAAATATGATTTAAGGCTGCAGTCGCAAAAGATGTTGTGGCAATTTTTGTCACGTCTGCACAATTCGAGGCCGACACAATGCAGCACAAAATGCTGCAGGATGCGGATGTGCGTGGGTCTGCATAATCTGGGCCAGGTCTTTCAATCAGCTGCCAGCTTTCAGCTCGCAGCGCCCGGTGGTCATCATCAGCAATGCAAATTACTTGGCGAAACTCACCTCGGAATGTTTCAAGTGCGTGGCACTGAATCGCTCATCACTGCTGTAGGTTGTTAAGCCGACCGTAAGCAGATGATAATCCTTTTTGCGTATCCATGATACCTACAAAAAAAAAGGAGAAGGAAAAGGCAGCACCATTAGTGAAATACAATGAAGCCTCGTTGGTCTCAAGGACTCTTTGTTTGCATAGCCGGCTTTTTTTTCTTTAACATATGCCCGGGTCCGGCAGGCCCGCCCTCGAGTCTTGTTCAAATGTTTGTCAATCCATCAACCAGTCCATCGACAACGACGGCAACTTGATGATGATGCAATTTTCTCAAAAGGCAAAAGATACAAAAATTGGTTCGGAAAAAATCAAAAAGCAATTACGTGTAAGAATTACTACAACAACAACAATAAACATAATAGCAGATTGATTGATCCCGGGTTCAAAGTTCAAATTGGCTACCTAACTGTAAATACACAAACAAACAAACAAACCGATGTTGAGCCCTCGGCTCCACGCCCACCCACAAACGGAGGGCGTGTGCTGCTGACGGTGACTTTAGCTAATCTTAAATGACCATTAATCATTTCGTCGTCTAGTTTTTTTCAGCCTCTGCCACACGTAGGCCCTTCTATTAGTCCCTACATATGGGGTTAGGGCTGCTGCTGCTGGACAAAAGTGGATCTCAGCCTTTGCTAAGCGCGCGTGTATCAATCAATTTTTTTCCAATTGATAAGGATTTTTATTTATTGGCAAAAGAAATCGAATAAAAAAAGTGAAAGCTACTGCAAAATGGCCGCTTAGCTACTTTTTGCCCCTCAAATATTGACACAAACTCAAAACTCCCACACGCACAGCCAACGTTTTTGTGCACGAGTTTGGCAGCCAGAAATGAAGTTGAAATTAAGTTGAACGAACAAATTGTTAAATCAGCTGCGTTTTGGCCATAAAAAAGAATTACATTTTCAGTGCTTAAATGTTTAATGCGGCGAATACACAAAGAGCTGCTGCTGCTGCTGGTGCTTGTGCTGCTGCTGCTACTGCTGCTGTTTCTTAACGAGGCCAAGTACCAAATAGAACAAACTTTGGATATTGCCTGGCAGCTGGAAAGTTCAAGTTAAGCTTTGGGGAAGCTGTTTAATTGAATTGTAGCCTGAGTTGTAGGTAGTGTGTGTCTTTTTCATTCAGCATGTTTTAATATTGAAGATTAAACTAGATAACACAACCAAAAGCCAGACTTGCAGCTCGAAAGTGTCTGCCTTGATGTTAAAACTTAGCTTACACCATAGCTTTACACCATTTACAAAATGACAGCCATTTTATTGCCAGTATTTGTAATTAGCACCGATAGTCTCTAGGCCATATCAGACTTTTTTTCTCATCTAAGACAGATGATTTTATTGAGAAGTTAGGAAACTTCTCCGTAGGCGGAGCACGGAAGCGGTTCGGAGAGCGAAAAATACGACTGTTCAAAAAATGGCGATGAAGATCAATGCATAAGTAGTTTACAGTTGTGATCAGACGAAACTTTTTCGACCTCGAGCCAGCTAAACTTATTACTAATGAAACATTAGAAAGGTCGCCAAATAAATTACAAACTTATATTAGAGAAGGCAAACTCACTTGTTTTGTAAACGAAACTAACAAAAGTTTCATGCTATAACCATAGCTCGCCAAAAACTGTTAACACTTTTTTCAATGCGACCAGCCTCAGTGAAAAACAGAAACAAACGCAGCACATGCGGTCTCTTACTGAGCGGAACACTTTTTCTCGCATCTCATGTGTTTTCTGTTACATGTTTTCGGTTGAGTAAAATAAACGAGTCGGTCATCCGACAACCTCCGACAGCAACTGTTTTGAGCGAGCGCTCACTAAACAACTGTCTGCAAATGAGCAGAATACAATAAGTGTTTTTTGCGTTTGGTAGCCTGTTTGTATGTTTGACGCTCGTTATACAAAGACACACACGAGCGCAACACACAACCACATATACATACGCAAAGAACACTTCGGAACTATGCTCTCGGCAAAAGTGTTAGTGAAAGACAGGAGAGAAACAGGATCGAAAAATGCGGTCTTTGCACTGAGCACAACAGAATTGATCAAAAACATAACTGAAACTGTCTTTCGCTCCCTGCTTTCGTTGTGTCCGTAACCAAACTGTTTTTTGCCGACACGTTGAAAGTGTTGTGAGTTTTTTTCGAGCCCTGGTCATAATACTTACTCTTGTCGAATTAGTGTTGTTGTTCACGATGTAAACAATTGAGCTGTGTTTAGTTTTGCAGTTCTCAATATTGGAAGCAATGATGGCAGGAGAGACAGACGAAACTAGCACTAAAAAAAAACAAGCTTTTGAAACATTACTGTATAGGCAACCAGCTATTTTTGGTTATCATTGCACAAGTTGTTCATAGTTGTGAACAAACCCAAATTTTTTGACCTCGAGCCAGCTAAACTTACTACGAGTTTTAATAGAGACAACTGTAAACGGGTAATAGGTGGTCTAATTAAATGAAACAAAAATTGATAAGCTTGCTTAATTTTCAAATGAACTCAGAACAATATGAAGAGACTCAGATGGTGCATTGAAGATCGATATTGATTAGATTATCACGAACATATGATTTTCGTTTTGAGTAAATCTAAAGGGTCTGAACTATTGAATCGGTGCGAAATTCTTATATTAAGTACCATTTTTTGTCGAAATACCTGAATTAATATCGATTCGGATTCTTTAAAAATATTCTCTTTTTTAAATCTTTTTATCCAACTTTTGAATAGGCTTAAAGAAACCTGATTAGCTCTTAATCAGCTCAAATACAAGTATAACTTTCTAAAGTCAAGCCTAAGACATTCTTAAAACAAAAAGAGTACATTCGGGGGTGACACGGAAGTCCTAGTTATTCGAAAACCTTGACAAACTAAAACTGCTGCATTTATATGTCTCCAAAATGGTAGGCACTAGATTAGATGACGAAAGTTGAGCGAATGGAAACCGACTGTTCAAAGCCAAGTAGATTTAGGTAGTAGGTCCAAATCGCTTAACTTTCACCATCGGATTCTTTCACTTACACATAAAGTGTTGTGAATCCAAACTATACGACTTTAATATTCTTGAACCATTCTTTTCGTACACCATGATTTTATTTTTAGTTCCTGTGTTGCAAAGAACTATTATACACTTTAATCAATTTTCAAGACTATTTTAAATTTAAAAAAAATAAACGCCTTAAAAATCACCCTTTACATGCTGAAAGGGTATGTATGAATAAATACTTCAGCGAAGCCGAAGGTAATACTTTGTTTTTAATTTATTTCCTGTCGCTTTCCTGTCTTTCCCACATAATCTCATTAGTGGCCATCAATGCTGCAGACACATAAAATAATAGAAAATAAAGTGCTAAGACAAAACAACACAACAAATCGCTTACAAAATTAAAGATGTAAAATTTTGTATATTTAATGATTAGAGACAAAGTTGTGTTAGGTAACTTTGCTGCTGGTGTACCTCTCCAAAGACTACACAGAACCAGCTGGTATGCTATACCATGCTGAAGAGTTCAAGAATTTCATGGCCGGCAAAGGCAGAAGTTCTACTGGAAGGCCATTGCAACAATAACTGTGGCTGGCAGTAAAATATTTTATAATTTTTTATGCTTTTTAAAGCAGCGTTGGCGGGCACAACAAAGAGAATCCCTCCGTGTGTGTGTGTGTGTGTGCGAGCTAGAGGTCCTTTGTTTGCCTTGTGTGCTGACTCAAGTGCAGGCGCTT
Organism: Lordiphosa collinella; assembly: GCA_018904265.1. Lineage (NCBI taxonomy): Eukaryota > Metazoa > Arthropoda > Insecta > Diptera > Drosophilidae > Lordiphosa > Lordiphosa collinella. Next base: position 180,283 of record JAEIFV010000378.1, read on the forward strand.
TAAGCTCACACACAGAGAACAAAATGTAAGCAATAAAAAGCGACAACAACATAATAAACAATAAAAAAAAGAAGCAAAAATATGTATGATTCCTGTGCATATGGGACAAAACAATAGAAAAAATAACCCATTTATTCACACAAATTTACAAACCTTTTAACCGCTGGCGCTACCCTCATCAATGTGTTTTGGAAAATTATTTGCTTGTTTTCAACTAAACTGTTTCGGTTTTCGGTTATCTGATTTGAAACTTTCGAAAAATTATACCTACATGGCTGCTGCTTAAATAAATATTTGCCTAACCTTTTTCACTTATCTAAACGAAAGATCTGGCTTTGGGCTCGGAAAAGGAAACCCTTGAGCGTTAATTTTCATAAAATACCAATTTCAGAATTTTTTATCTTGAATGCCGGCCATTTGTGTGCCCTTACCTTCCACATACATATATATAATTATATAAATTCTAATCTGGCAAGCGAGACACAGTTTTCCAGTTTTAACATTTAAGCTTTTGGTATTTGCTTTTGTATCTTGGCCTGGCACATTTAATTACTGCCACTTTTCTCTATGAAAATATCTAAGAGAACGGAAAGAGATAGAGAGAGAGAGAGAGGGAGACGGAGTCTAGACATTAAAAACGACAATTTATCTAAAAAGTAATTAAGTGCTCAAGTCACACAGACACAGGCGAGCAACAGGACTGCACACACTCACATGGACTTTTGCTATTCCTGCTGCTGCTGCTCCTGATTTAGTTCAATTTATATGTCCCCAGCAAAGCCAACACGACTACGTCTGATGCCTGATGCCTGACAGCGCACACGTTTTTGCTTAGTTTATTTTAAATGCCATTTAAGCTGCTCTGCACAAATGAACTTAATGCCCTAATGACATATTTTAATGTCCGACCAGTCGAGTTGAGTCGAGCCAAGCGACTGTCGTCTGGCCAAATGTGTCGTAATTTTTAATTTGAAATGTTGCTTTGTTTCTTGCTTGGATAGATAGAGAGAGAGAGGGAGGGAGCTGGCATATGATTTATGTATTTTAAATTTGCTTAAAATTTGTGTGAAATCTCAAATTTTCACATTTTTTTTAACTTTATTGTGTGTTGAACACTCGAAAGTGCAAAACTAATTGGCGAAATCAACAAAAACCAATGTGCAAATAATTATAATTGGAATATGCTACCAAGTGCAAAATAAATTGGATTTATGACTTTTGTTTATTATTATGGTCTTAATTTATGTTCGTCCGTTTGGGCCACTTTAGAAAATACTTGTGATTTGTGTTGTTCATTGTTGAAAAGACTTGAGAGCTAAATGATACAAAATATTCGTCAAATTTAATTGTCTCACTAGGCAACAGCATTTGCAGTGAAAAAAGAACACATTGTATGTATTTTGTATATTTAATTCTAAAGAAATTTCTTAAAAAGAAAAAGCCCACAGAGGCGTGAAAGTCTAAACCTTGCATTTTAATAGCAATTTAAGTTAAATTTTAATTTAGACTCTAAGATGAAAATATGAAATAGAAACTGCCAGATTAATTGTAATCAGCATTCTGATTGCGGTAGGAGGAGTAGTGGTGTAAGTGTCTAAAGAGCTTACATTTATTTTCGATTGTTTTGTTTTGTGAAAAACACAAAATCTGATAAACATTTTTATTACTAAAACGTTTCCTTATCTTGGTATCGAAACTCACTAAGGACTTGGCGTTTTAAAGTAGACCATCAAGTACCAAACGAATGCATTCATCTGCTTAGCACGCGGAAGGAAAGAATCTCAGTGGTTCAGAGGGCAAGACCGTTGCTATAGACTGATAAGGTAGTGGGCTTGAGTCCACTCTTAAGTGTATTACTTGGAGTATGGCATTTTATTTTCCATTCTCGCCATGAGTTTCCCACACTCAAAGAAAATATGACTGGCAGAGTCCAAAATATAGTGTACATAAATATTTTTAGTCAAAGCGGCTGTTAGCCGGCTCTCAAGCTCAAGGATTGATTATAATTCTATAATCAACAGAAAATCAACAAAGATTACATATATGAACAGCAGCAGTGGTTGCCGTAGACAGACTGTTTCGAACGCCCCCGGCAGAGCTTCATCAGTACGCTTCAAATGCTGTCACACCATCAAGCCATTTGCAAATATCTATATACACAACGACCCGGAGAATAAGAACTTGAGGATTGCTTCAAATCATAATTCCATATTGTTATTAAACTCCATTTGAAGTTTTGCCGAAAGGTATGCAATGGTGTATGAAGGTGGTTCATTGTATCTTTGTTGTTGTGGCCACTATTTTTATACTCTGTACCAAAGGAACACAGAGTATATTAGGTTTGTGCAAAAGTATGTAACAGGCAGAAGGAAGCATCTCCGACCCTATAAAATATATATATTCTTGATCAGCATCAAAAGCCGAGTCGATTTAGCCATGTCCGTATGTCCATTTGTCGTCCGTCTGTCCCTATGAACAAACAGATCTCAGAGATGGTAAGAGAAATGGGAAACATCTTTATATCTCCCACAGTTTTATAGATAGAAGTTTCCTTCCTTATGGACATATTTAGTAATCAAGATTATTTATCGATCCCCCAAAGGAACTGTAAAGATCGGATGAACGATAGTCGAGTTATAAGGAAAACAAACAATTATGGGCAGCACCGGTCGTAACGGTGATGGGCAGCACTTCACAGGTACAGAGTATGTTATAGTCGGGCTTGACCGACTTTCTTTCTTGTTTTAATTGTCATATTGACTTGGTATTTTTTTATTTCGGGGAGGCTTAAGCTTAAGCTGATAGCGAAAACTTAAGGCCATGGTTCTATTTGTATCTAAGAACAGGAAAATCATATAAAATCGTTATTGCAATAGCCTGGTGGTCTTGTATTTGTAGACATTGACTGTCTATTGACAATGCACAGTGTCTACGCCCAAAATAAAGTCCCCAAAGCTCATGAGGATCTGCTTTTTCGGCAGGGTATAAGCCACGTTCTGTGGGATCTACACTAGTGGGCTATGAGTTATAATAAGCTGATTTTTAATTTACAAATGAAATAATATTGAAAAATTTACTAAGTGCTGCATAATTTTGAAAAATATATCGACCTTGGGACTTCTAATGAACCATAAATCGTCGTTACTTGGTATTGATCAGTTTAGTTACGCTTAATGTCGTTTCCTGTATTACATAATAAATTCGATTGGTCACACTAAAGTCTGATTATTTACATGACGATCCAAAGTCCATAAAATGCAAAGCAAGCTGAAGTATGCCTAAACATTTTTCTGGCTGTAAAATACATAATGAAGTTACCCATACTGCTAGTGATTGCAACCATGCTACACTCATCCTTATCGATGCCTCAATACGGTTGTTGTCCACTCGGCAGCGACTTCGGCGACTGTTTTCAATGTCGTCGTTATTAGAGTTTTGTAAAACATAACATGACCTCGAGACGGCTTAAGCTTAAAGAAAATAGAGAAAAGCTCACTTCGGCTTAGCCGAAGTTAATATACCCTTGCTGCTCGTATAATTACTGTAAATAAAGGTCTTAAATTATTTTCACCTCGAACAGCTATCAGAAGAGTAATTCTAGCTAGAGGCTTCTGGCTAGCGGCTAACAAATTATGATAAACAAATTAAGTTAACAATTACTATGAGTTAATGAATTGAGCATAGACTTCTCATATAAAGTAAAATTAGCTTGTCAAGATGATACAGCCCCAAAGGGCCAAAGCCGAGCCTCTCTCAATGCGCTTCTAATTTTAGCACAAGAGAAAGGGACCTACAGTTTAACGCCGAATCCGAACGGCAGTTTGAGAAGCTTTTCATGGCTAATTACTGCAATGCTGGCGCCAACAGCAAAGAGGTGTGGCCGGGTGTAAAGACTTCTTATATGCTACATTTTTATATGTTCTTTGACCGATCGTTGCTATGTCAGCTTTATGCTTAATATATAAAAGCGTATGAAAGAAATTAATTTAAATTTTAAGAAAAAACAATAAAATTTCTTACTAAAATGAAATTTTCCGAACGATCTTTCGGAAGAAGACACTGTGCAAAATTACACCTCGTTAGTTTTTAAACTGCAAAGAAAACTGAAAACTGAAAAGAAGAATGGGCAAAGCTCAATCGACTTAGATAATCGCCCTAATTCAGAATATATAAGGCACGGCCAAAATTGTATCTAAAAATTTTGTCGCTTTTTGCAAAGCTCACAGTTTTATCGCTTCTTTTTAATTTTATATGCATATCGATGTGCAAGCTTTTTAAACTAAAGCTGATAGCGAAAATTGAACAGGAAGAACAGGAAATTCAAATACAATCACAGTTGCAATTTTTATTAATTGTCCTTAGCTAGTGCACAGTGTCTACGCCCAAAATAAAGAGAAAGAGAATTATAATACTAGTTAAAATTAGCTGATCTTTGATTTATACTAGAAATAATATTGAAACATTTACTAATAGTTAGCAGCAAGATTTATAGTTATACTTCGACTTTGAGACTGCTAATGAACTTTAAAGTCGTCGTTACTAGATATTGATAAGTTTATTTACGCTGAACTACATAAGAAATTCGATTGGTCACACTGAACCCCGATAATTTTCATATTGATCTAGAATCTATAAAAGGCAAAGTATGTCCGAAGTTTATCTTAAACTTTTCCTGGCTTTTTAACACATCATGAAGATTGCCGTACTGCTAGTGATTGCAACCATGCTACACCCATCCTTATCGATGCCTACAGTTGTTTGTTGTCAACCCGGCCAAAGATTCGGCAACTGTATCCAATGTAATAATTTGTGAAGACATTAAATAACCTCGAGCCGGCTAAAAATTAAAATATACCCTTGCAGCTCGTACAATTAATGTAAATAAAGATCCTAAACTATTTTCACACAATATAGTTCTCACTTTGAACACTGTTAATCGAGTCATTTCCCAAACCGACGAATAGATGGCGCCTCTTACCAGTTTTGATTAGTGGACCACTAGCCTTTGTTTTTCTCCACTAATATTATTTATTAATTTACTTAAATAGTTTGATATTAATTATCGGGGGAAACCACACACTAAATCTCATGGAGATGAGAGATGAATTGGCTTTTTAATAGTGTGACCAAAGCCGCCAGAGTAATCGATAGTCGTTCGTCTCTAGTGGTGGCAGAGTCGCCACATTTGTATATGGCAGCTTTAGAATATATATTCATCCGATTTTGAACAAAATCGTCAAAATGGTGCTTAAGTAGATAATATTAAAATCTGACAAGTTTTAAGGGTTGAAAACACTTTGCGGAAAAAAAATTTTCGACTTTTTTTTTTTTGCATATTTTTGTAGCTTGGATATTCAAAAATATCCCCCTAAAAGGATTTTCAAAAATTCGAAATAGTTTAGAAGATATGGGCCTTGTAATGACCTAAAGTGAGCCGATTTGCCTAGCAACTGCAAACTTTAAACGCTTTTATCTCGAAACCACGTTTTTCAAACTGGTGGCCACGATTCAGAGGAAACCAGTTGACCGATTTTGCTCCGGAAGGGCTTATACGACGCAGAATTGTCGTCGCTATCGTTCGGCCCTTCAACTTTTGGATACCTATATTTTAAGTGTACTTTTTTTACACTACACTACAAAAAAAAAGGAAATTTTTTTGTTTTCAAATGTCCGCCATTTTGTCAAAAAAATTTTCAATTTTTTTTCGGAGGGCCGAACGATACCCACTTTAGTTCTAAACATAACTGCATTTTTCTTTTTTTTTCACATCATCCCAAGTGCTGCAACCATGGTCACCATGTGAGCACCTTTTTTTATTCACCATTTTTCGGAGGCCGATAACTTTCTGAACGGCCCTCGTATTGACAAAAAAAAAATTTTGTATTTTCCTTTCATTCATTAACTATTTAATAAAAAAAAACCAAAATAAAAAATCTCTTATACTTTTTTTCTGGAATTTTTTTAAAAACCATCTACTTTTGCTCATCGCAAAGTGTGTTCCCCCCTTAAGACGCTTCCATTGAAAAAAGTTTTTCTCACTAAAACTAGTTTTTCGACCGATCGTTCCTATGACAGCTTTATGCTATAATCATCTGAGTTCAATGAAACTCTCAAGAATTTTGCAAGTTGGGATTCGACGACAATTGAATTGTTGGTGTCGAGAGGGTAAAATGATCGTCCTGATCGCACAGAACTATCCATGGTATCAGAGAAAGAGTCCGAGAAAGATATTGATATACGGAACAGATTTTACCCATGGACGATGTTTTGTTAAAGGGCAAAATTTTGTATTAAGCAATTTTTTTGTACGTAGATTTATTCCTTTGTGTCCCTTCTCAAATTGTATAAAAGGAAAGCTAATGGCTAATTACTACAAAGCTAGCCGCAACAGCAGTGAGGGTGACCGGGTGTGAAAGTTTATTCAAAGAAAAAACTTTTCATTAGATGTTCCGAGGCGGGATCGAACACACGACCTCTTGCACAGCGGTCGCGCACACTAGCCGCTGAGCCACACCCGTTTTATTGATCAAAGGAAAGGCCGAATATTCCTTTGGCAGTTGTATGCTAAATTCATCCGATGCGGCCGGTACTGACAAATGTGCAGCTTATTTGTATTTAAAGACTGTGCAAAGCTTTAAAAATAGCACAGAAAGCGACAGACAGACTCAATTCTGACCTGGAGAGCTGATAGACTTACTCACTCTTATTCAATAAATGAACTCACAAAAGAAGTGAAAAGAGGCTTATACATATTTTTCTTTCACCCAAGCTTCACAAACACAAAAACACAATACGTTCGTTACTTAAAGAGTAATACAAAGCGTCATGTTTAATTGATTTCTGATTCTCTTCGCTTTCATCCTACTGACATGGGGGTCTGGTCTTAACTTTTACATAAATTTGTCTACTTTGAGCACGCAGCCCCAAACCCAAGCAGCAAACTTATTTACCCCAGCTCATTATACACTTGTCGTCTTGTTATTTTTGGACCAGAAACTTAATGTTGCTCAAAATTGCCATAAACCTTTTTAATGAATACAAATCATTATCACTTTGTTGTTGGCAGGCAGAAGAGAAGCCTTAACCGTAATTAAGCCTCAGATGGCAGGACAATGGACAAGTCTTGCTGTTTTGCCAGCTAATAAGACATTCAGGCAGACAACTTGATGTGGGGCTAATAACCAAACCAACCAGCCTACCCAGCCCTCCCGCAACGAATGTCCTTTGCCTGTCACAATGTTTATTAAAATAAAATGTCATCAAACAAAAGGAACATTTTTGACCCAGATTTTGAGTTTTGAGTGTGCATGCAAAATGGCTTCATAATTTCTATAAACTTTTTGTTAAAGCAAAGACAAAGGCAGCTGGCACTGGCACTGGCACTGGCACTGGCCTGACGACCCCCAAGAGGTGAAAGTTCAATGCCGTGACATATTCTGGCACAGAAAAATGTCAATTATTTTAATTGCTATGCAATTGTTTAATTCTATCAATTGTTGGTGGCTTTTAATGATGTGAGCGCGAAGCAAACACAGTTGAAGAAATCCAGGCTATGGTAATTCGCATTTCTTTGTTTGGGGGAAATAATGGCTTATTGTTTGCCTGGGGTTCACCTTTACAAATCTTATTAAGCCTTTGGGGCTAGCATTAACTCTTTATATTTGATGTTCAATTATGCATTAATTGCTTTTAATGCGCATTTCCGCTTTAATGAGTTCAATTAGTGTGCTTCAAGTATGTTTTCCATTCAATTATGCATTGAGGTCGGTTAATAAGGGAGTAGAAATGTGTTGCCTAGAAATGAATTAACACTTGTACACAGCTACAGCAATAATTTAAGTGATTCATAGTTAATTAGGTTAATTTTGTTGGAAACCATTTTTGGAGAACAAGTGAAACGTTTCTTCCTCTTTGAAGCTAAAGAGTTGAGAAAATATATCTAGCTTTTTTAATGCATAATATCGACTGCTGCCTGTTGTAGACGCAAATGCATTTTCATTCCATTGCTTTGCTCATGCATTTTCATGCTTGTGTGAAGCACTAGAATCTTTTACAGCTTTTCCAGCTTCAGACGCTTCTACTTCGACTCCAGCTGGCGTGTTCCTTTGTGCACATTAATATGTATTTACAAGAATTTATGAACGGCATTAAGCACATGGACAGCGCAACATCATGCGAATGCGTTTGCCAGTTCAATGGAAAGGAAATACTGCGTGCAGAACCTCTTATACAAATTATTTTGCTATTCGTGCAAATAAATTTTTGCCCTCTGAGGGTCCGCAGTGCACCAGCGGCAGCAGCAGCAGCAGCGGTTGAAGCCGTGTCACCGATGTCATGGCTTTTAGGGGAAGAGGCTTTTACTTTTGTCTTTCGCTTGCCAAAGGCTGTTTAGGGGTTGTTGCTCGCGCTAAAAATACATACTAAACACTTCCGCGCTTTTTTGTTATTTGTCCGCTCTACGCCCTGGCTTTGCCATTGTCGTAAATTTACTTCAGACGACAATAAAATGCAGGAAACATTAAATAAATGAATTGCTTCCTTGAAACGTGAACGCAAAATGAAAGCGCGCGCTCGCGCCTTTGTTTCGCCATTTTGCTGCAATTTTAATTTTTGTCGCGTCGCGTGATTTTGCAGTGGATGAGTTTGTGATTTGTGTGGGGAAGTAAAAAAGATGACAAATGAATCGGAATGGAAAATACAATATGAAAAGTTGAAGATGCTAGACAAACATATATCATTTGGTTTAATGTGCGCCGCTGTTGCTGAAAGATAACGTGTTATGACAGTTGTTTTGTTTCCTTTTTTTTTAATGTGGAAGCAATTAAAAGGTTTGAAGGAGAAGTTTGAAAAGAATATTAAGAATTAAGTGGAGTCTTGAGAATTTATTACATTTAAGTGGGTTTAAGGGGGTTGACAAATTCCAAAAAACAGTTAAAAACGGCTTTAGCACGGGTCAACACCCTTAATGGATGCGTCTAAATGTAGTCTTTTTTCCATCTGGGACTGTCTTTCAGGTATTAAATTGTTGACCTATATTTTGGATTTCAATTAACCCCTTAGAAAGAAAACAATGGAATGGACAATGGAAAATTTCATCTCAAATTGTTTTGCATTCTTTCTCTTGAAACCGAGTTTCAAGACAATCGGATGAGAGGTATTTCATACAAAATTTTTCGGAAATTTTCCCACCCTAGGGCTGGATTTCCCAGTATCGGAAAGTGATTTCTCAAATTATTTCGCATACTATTCTTAACAACCAAATTTTAAGTCAATCAGACGAAAAATGGAATTTTCAAACAAAATTTTCCCGAACTAAGGACGGATTTACCAATATCGAATATAACTTCTCAAATTTTTTTAGCAATCCTTCCTTACAAGCCAAGTTACAAGTCAATTGGATGAAAAATAAGTCTTTCATACAAAATTTTTCGAGCATATCTCCACCTTAGGGGCGGATCTTCCAATATAAGAAATTCGCTTCTCATATTTTTAGCTTACTGTCTGTTGAACTAGCAAGCTTTTTTTCGTTTGACTAACAAGTTTTTTGTTAGTTGAATTAGCACAGAAAAGTCCAATAAAAACAACAGTTTCAATCGATTTTAGTGTGTAGTTTAATCCGAAATTGAATGTCTACTGCGAGATCGAGACAACCAAAAGGTGATTGCGTGTGGAGTCGAGACCAACTGTCTGCTAGTTTTACTGAACTACCCAGTGCATTCAGCAACTTCCAATTAGAAATTAGCAATGCGTTTGCTTCGAGTTCTAGTTAGCAACAATTGTGCAACTAAACAATGTGTGAGAGCTAGGACCGAGTGTCCGTATCGAGGAATAGCGACTTATCGAAGATAAAATAAGCGACTTAAGCCTTGTGCAAGCGATAAAATTAGAACTAAAGGAAATTGGAAAGCGCTAAGTAGCCGCAGGACATGTGACGAAAGCGGAAAGCGCAGTCGCTGCCGCAAATTTACAATAATCAAATCAAAACAATGAATTTTAGCTAATTTAAGTTGCTCTTTGGGATTAACGACCTATGTTGTTTTGGCTGCGTGACCCTACAATATCCCTACAAGCCGAGTTTCAAGTCAACCGGATAGCTAATAGGTTCTTCATACAAGATTTTCCGACAGTAGGGATGGATTTTCTCATATTGGAAAATCACTTCTCAAATTACTCTGGTCCACACCCAAAGTAATATAAAGATATTCCTATTAAGGATATTCTTATAGTATTTTCATCGCTGAGCACGAACGGCTATTTAGAGTTTTCTAGCACCTCGGCATTATTCTCTACACGTAATCGAAAAAGGGCATAAAAATGTTTTTTGAGACTTTGAGTCTATTTTCCTCAAAATCTCGAAGTGATGGGCTCTTTTCGAGGTCAGATTCGTGTTCAGCGATAAAAGTCATATAAGAATATGCTTGTCCGATCTTTGAAACAGGAAAAATGGTTAACTTTTGTCGACCTACGTTATTTTACATAAATCGAGTTTTTTGCGGAAATTTTCCAACCTTAAGGTCTGTATCCAGATATGAGTTAACGAAAAGTCAAGTAAAATTGTTATACAAGAATTTAAGAAGTAACCCAGAGATAAAATTTTGCTTCAAAAATTGTATGAAAATTTTACTATACTGCTCGTTAATTTACATCTGGATACAGACCTTTAGGGGCGTATTTTTCAATATCGGAAAATCACTTCTCAAATTGTTTCGCTTACTATCCTTGCAAAACGAATTTTAAGTCAATCGAATGAAAAATATTTTAATTTCTTTCCACTCTGTGGCGGACAATCAGATATCGGAATTTCATATCACAAGTATTTTCGACTACTATTTTTATAGACTTAGTTTCATTTTAATCGGATGAAAAACTGATTTTTCGTTGTGCGCGCATTTTCTGAAATCGGAAAAAAGTGTTCAGTTACTTCGCTTACTTTACTTACAAACCAAGTTTCAAGTCAATCGGATAATAAACCAAAAATTTTCCGTTCACAAACTTTTCCAGGCGTTTGCATTCACTTCGGAAAAGAATTCTCAAAATTTTCTGACTGGGCTGAGGGTACAAAGAATACTGAAAAGACTTTGGTCATCGTTTCCAAAAAAAACCCCAAAAGAATGCCCTGCTCCAGCAGGACCCTCAGAATTAATTTCCCAAGTTTGTTCCCACTGGACCAATTTTTGACAATTTCATTTATAATTTTTTGCTCTATCGCTCGCCACCAGACACGATACTCTAGTCCTAAAATCTCAGGTTTTTGAAAGCCAAAAGCCATTCATTATTCAGCGTGGTGCAGAAAACTTGACCCAGCAGCTAATAGTCCCAGTACAAAACACAACACACACACACACACACACCCGATGTAAATGTTAAACAAGTTTCAACAGTAAATTTGCAACCAAAATGGCTGCTGTTTCTAAATAGAATTTTATTAAAATCGCTTGTTAAAAACTTTTGCATTGAAAAAGTTGTTGCTATTTTTACAGCTGCAATTTCTGGTTGTCCTCCAACCATCCTGCCCGCTGGGATTGTGGCAAACGGAAATTGGTTGGACAGTGAGACATAAAGCAAACAAAAAATGTGCGTCAATAACATGCAGCAAAGCCGCCAGACCCGTACAGAAGCCAATCTAAAGTTTGCCCTGGAAAATCGAACCAAAAAAAAAAAGAAAGAAAAATGCATACAAAACTTTAGTCCAATCAGGTTTTTGCATAGATTTAGTGTGCGGCAGCAGCGGGGCGTGCAATTACAAGTACCTAGACAGGCTGCATATGGGCGCAGCTGTCAAAGATTTGTCCGATAAGCTGCCTACAACGACGTGGCGCAAATAAATGCGCCACACAAAATGTGCAAACAAAATGTACGACTTCGGCTCCTGCTGCTGCTGCTGCTGTTGGCACAAAGGGGACAAGTAGTTAGCATAAATTTGCCATAAATTTGCTAACAAGTGATTTGTGGGCTGGCTGCACCCCTCATGCTGTTTTTGGAACGATAAATTAAGCGTCAGTTTTTATTTTGCATACTCAAAAAAAAGGTAAAATGTAAACAATTATCTGGCAGCTCGCAGCTGCAGCGCAAAGTCAACACGGCCGCAAAAGCAAAAGCCACAAACGCAGACGCAGCTTGGCGGGCACACGTGACAGGCACTGAGATTTATGCGATACACGCACACACATGCAACGCGCTCACTCTGGGCAAGGAATTCGCAGGCTTTTGATTAATTGCCGCAACATTTTATTTTTTCTTCCTCTGTGATGGCTTCACTTTGGCGCCCTTTCACATTCCACAGCTTTGGGATTTTGCTCCTTTTTCTAGAGCTGCATGGTTTATTTGCAGACACGTAGCAGAATAGTCTTTGGTTCCGTTTTGCCATCATAAATATCATAAAAATCATAAAAAATAAAAGAGAATATTTCTGCTCAACATTTGCTCCACACAGTCGACGACGCTCGTCGCCTGAGGCGTCCCGAATTTTTTGCCCAGAATTTATGCGCAATTTATGCCTCACACTTGGATTTCACTGTTACAGATTGTATTGAATAGATATATATATATATATAGAAGGAGAGACAGGGTAACGTATGCGACGCAAAATCTTGATAATAAACGACTTGAGTTTTTCTACCATTCAATTGCAAATTTTCCATGACTTGAAATATGCCACAGCGCATATATTAATATATCCAAATGTATAAATTATTGAAAGCGAAATGAATGAGTGTTCATTAGACCGAACCTGACTGGTATGTGATTTTCTAGGTTGTATTCTATGTCTTTCTGGTGTTTACACAACGTTTAAGAAAACAAAGTCGATTTGCCTTTTTTTATATATTATTTTGTCATATGATTTTAAATGCGATTCAGAATTTGGACTTAACTTTACTTAAAAATTTAAATAGACCTAGCTCTCGCTCTCTAAAGGTGCGGAAATGTGCGGAAATAACGAAAGCTTGTGCTCTCTATAAACTGATAAGGAAAATTCCGAAATCAACAAAGTTTTTTGTGTACAGTTCGCTGATATGAGAAATTGTTGAAATTAAATGAGTACATCCGTCAAAAAAATGAATAGCCTAGTCATATAAGATGTTGTGGGGACCTGCATGCACCGAGGTGGCATCCCTGTTAAGGCGATAGACGTTATTATCGATAGGTCGGCAGTCATCGTCATCAGTCGTTCAGCAGGAGCCGCCGTGATCAGCAGACTTCAGCCGTCAGTCGTAAATCAGCCGAAATTAAGCCGTCAACTAAACTTCAAAAACACTCTCACTTAATCTTATTATTATATTGCCCAACTAACTACACGAATATCTATAACAAAGACACATACTTATCTTACAGTCATTGACACAGCAAATCTTGAAAACAAACGAAACTATCGGCCCTGTTCTGAATTCCGATTCGGTATTCGTGTAGCAATTCAATGATTACTAGATTAGGTTTGACGAAAATCGGAATTGCTTAAGCAGCTGAAACCGATTGCTCAATGCCAAGTGGATTTCATTCGTCAAAAAGAAAAGACCTGATCTAGTAGCCACAGACATTCTGTTTACTTTTCATATAAAATGGTGAACTAGACATTAAAAGAAGCAACGTTTACACGGAAACCGACTAGGAATTCGGAGCAGGGCCGATTATTCCCGTTATTGAAGCGAATATTGTTCTTGCGCGACAAGAGTTCGCTTTGCCTGGTTGTTGTGCAAAACGATTTTTAAGAACCAAATGATGTCACTAAAATATCCCGTGTATCCTGCAACATCCACAGAATCGGAGAGAAATTTCAGTAAGGCTGTATTAATTTAAAGTTATCGTCGGGCTACGCTTAAAGCAATGCATGTTGACATCCTTTTGTTTCTCGAAAGAAATGCATGAATCTCTGACTAATTTCAGCTGTTATGTTTGGTTTTCAAGGTCATTAAAGTCAAAGTTTCAAGTTATTTGAATAAATATTTGTTTGAAGACATTTGTATAAGACTTTGGAATGGATCGCAAATTCCCATTTAAAATATCGAATGGTTCAATTTTTTTGTATAATGGTTTGCTAGCTCCAGCTATGACAGTACTTTTCAGCTAAGTCCACATTCAATCTTTAAGATGTCGTACTCTAAATATTGGTTCGAAACGTTTACTCTCATTTCATGACAATCACTGATCGATAAGTAGTTGGAACAATAGTTGAACAAACTCTAAACTAATGAAGCATTAGCCAGGGCGCTTGATAAATAGCAAATCTGATTTATTAGCAACGTTTTATGGAGTTTAGGAAATTTTTAAAAATTTTTTTATAAAACATTTTTGTGACCAAAAATTGAAAAATAATTTGTTTTTTCAAAGTTTCTAATGAGAATTTTAACAGCTATTGCGAGTGTAACAAAATGTCACTCTGCATTTACACCTCACTCTTTTTTGCTCATTTCCATTCATTACTAAAACGCTCTTTTCAATTACCCGGCGTATGCGTAATATGCCAAGTAAAGGCAGCGCCTGAAAGCAGGCTACACCATTTCATTTGTATTTCATTTGAGTTCAAGTGGTTGTAAGTCTTTCCCTTTGAAATTACAATTACTGCACAGTGCTAGAGTAATGAGTTGGCTTGTCAGTTGTCACACTATACACTGCTCTGCACTGGGTAAATATTGTCATTTTCATTATACAAATGGCTGACTTGTGAGCCTAACCCATAACCACTTGTCTTGTCACTATCCACACTCTCCCTCAAAGGGCTTAAGTGCTTATTAACTTCTGCACACTTGAAGGCACAATTATGAAATCGTCAATTTAAACCCAACACGCAGCCGAATTCCCAAAGCACGCAATGGGTTCATCATCATCAGCAGAGCACACTATACTCATGTCCAGCTTTTTGACACACAAAACGTGACGCACACACACACACACACAGCACACCGAACATGGGGCGTATGAGTAATAACTCTAGACAAGCGGAAAATTAATACCACTTGAGGCTATGGCCAAGTCAATGGCTGTACTTGTATTTTGGGTCGGTGAGTCTGTCGGTCTGTCTGTGTTTATGCTGCTGTTGATGTGCATTACCTAAAGGTGTAATTTGTGCTCCCGTTGCCTAATGACCCGCACAGACAGCTTGTTGGCGAATGCCTCGTATAATATTAGTTTTGGCATATTGCCTGTGCCTGGTAGGCGTGTTGATACAAGTGAACTTGATAAGCAAAAAATTAATTAATCTTTTTATAAGGGTAGGAGAGAGAAGAAATCAATTTCTTTTTAATTTGGTCGCTTCAAAACAGTGAAAAGTGGCCTAACTCCATTGATCGACGCATCAGCAGCCTCATAAATAGCTCATTGAATGGGTCTTTTGTTAGCTTTGTGGGATCCAACATAATGTGTGCCGCTGACCAACCACCACACAGGTGTAAGTCTGTTCCGAAATTCTGTACCAAAACTGAATAGACTGCATACTGACTTTTCAATGAAGCATGCTTGAAACGGATCCGCTTTGCATACACACAGCTGGCCACAGAGGCAGACAGAAAAGGCTAAGCTCAACACAAAATAACCTAGTTAAGGGATATTCGACTTAGCTGCTGCTTAGAAACGGCTTAAGTTCACCTCAAGTGATAGAAATGTGTAACTATTTGCAAACTAAACAAAAATGGAGCATTGATGGATTGACTTTTAATACAAGTTCCCCTCGAAAGGTAAATTTACTCACCACACCCTCGCCAATGTGATGTACTGTGCAGGGCACGTGGGCTGTGGCGCCAATCTGGGTTGTCACCACCGTTGAGTTCTCGGTGCCGAAGTACATGGGCGTGCCAAATACATTATCCGCACCATCGATGCCGTGCGTAGCCTCCAGATGATTCTCCACCGCCTCAGACTTGTGTATGGGTATGGGATAGGGACCGGCAGTGTCTTTGGCTTGTATGCGTGAGTGCGAGTGCGATTGCTGTTGAGGTGCCTCCTGCTGCTGCTGCTGCTCGTGCTGCTCCTGCTGCCGCTTGTCATCGATCAAGTTGTTTGAGTCGAAACTTGTTATGCTGCTACCGCTGGCCGTGCTGTGGGCGGTGAGTGCGGCCGCCCAGCTCGAGCCGGGTGACATAATTAAATTTTGATTTATATGCCTCTGTAATGGCGCAGCAGCACCCTGGCTGCTGCTGCTGCTGCTGCTGCTACTGTCCTTACTATGTACTGTGGTCGTTGGCGCCATTGTTAAGGCGGCTGCTGTGGCCATTGTTGTTGCTGGCGCGGCCAGGGCTGCCGCTGTGTGCTCTACAGGGGGAGAGTGGGAAAGAGAATGACATTTTAAAATGTGTTAATATATGCAAGCTGTCCCCGTCCGTCCCCGGATAAACAATAACAGCGGGAAGTCAATTAATTTCAATGCGCATAAGCAGGGCGTATACGTAATATTTTTATTTTTGTTTTACAGATTTTCATTAGCAAGCCAAACCAAAAACCTGGCATTTGCATAAAGTGAGTGAGGCTAATTAAGGTTGGTTTGGCCAACATCTGTGCATAAATTTATGAAAATTGAAGAAGATTTTTTTACCGAACTTTAACATTTTTAACACCTAAATCATCTTTTATTCACATAAATTACGAACATTTAATTATGCCGCAGAATAGTGAAACAAATTATGGCAATTGCTTGCAATTGAAAAAGTCAATGCGATAATTATGCCCACACACACACACACACACACGCACAAATGGCCCAGGGACTGACATCCTGTTTCCATGTGATTTCATATATTTCATGTAACATAGATTCTGTGTGCATAAATTTCTCTAATTAAAAAACAAATATATGGCGAGTATGTACACTTCCTGCTTACGCCCTCGGCGCTGCATAATTTATGTCGCTCGGTTAACTAAATTTGCGGTTGCAGTTTATTTAAAGCACGCACCAACAATTGACACAAATTTCAGTACAACTTTCTCTAATGCAGCCATAAAAAGTTGAAAAGTTTTTAATTAAATATCCCTGCCCTGGCGGAAATTTATCAATTAGAGAAACGCGCCAAATAAATTCATTGTGTAATGCAACAAAATTTCAAAATTTCAAAATTAAAAATTATCTAACCTCTCCCTCACCCCACATTCCCTCCACATTCCGGGGGGCCCAGTCAAGCAACTCAAATTCAAACCGAAAGTAAAGTCAACTGAAGCGCGCTCTCCAAGGCACTCAGAAGTTTTGTCGGTTCATTACAAAACTTTTTATGGCAAATATTGTGCCAGCCAAATGTTTGCATTTGACACTTGGCGGTGATTCTGCCGGTGGCCGGTGGCCAACTTTAATTGCGCCCACGCATGGCTTTAATGGCCACGTTAACATTCGACAACAACAACAAAAGCACAAGTGTAAAATCAGATAAGTGCGCCGCGACTATTTCGCCATTTATTTTCCAATAAAGCCCAGACCGGCGTGGCCATCATTAATGCCCCGGGCGACTCAACTTGAACTTAGAGAGAGAGAGCGGCTAGGCGCACATAAAATGGCATTAAGACCAAAACGTAAAGTGCCTATTTAAGTTGAGTCATAAAATTGGCTTTGTATCTGGCAAAAGAATGGGTCGACGGGCAAGAAAGAAAGGGAGACTTTGCGAGGAGATGGTAATTTTATTTATTTTATATCAATGCGTGTCTAAGTGTTTGGGCCGCGGGTTTTGCCACAATATGCCAATATGGATAATGGAATTTTTGGTTCACAATGTCTCAGAAGAAGACTTTCAGAAAAACTTGGGCGTTGAAATTAAAAAAAAAATAGGAGAAAGTTAACTTCGGCACGGCTGAAGAATTTATACCTTTGCAGCAGCATTGTGAAAGCATATAAAACAAATACTGGCCAATTTTAAGGATATTTTTATTGAAAACAAAAAGTTTTTCTAACTAAGCCTTCTTTTCAGACTCTACTTTTCTTTGACAGCTATACTATATAGATGTCCGATTTCAACCAAACTTAGTGGAATCACGGGAAGGTATAGCAAAAAGTGATCTCACTGAATCTAGTTTTTCAACCTATCGTTCCTATGACAGCTATATGCTACAGTCAACCGATGCGGCCGGTTCCGACCAATGTGCAGCGTGTTTGTACTAAAAGACTTCCTGCCCAGTTTGGCGAAGATAGCTTTCAAACAGACGGATATGGCTAAATCAACTCAGCTCTTCGTGCTGATCAAGAATATTTTTAATTTATGTGGTCGGAGATATTTCCTACTATGTGTTTCAAACAGCCGGACAATTTTATAATACACTCTGCAAGGGTCTAAAACTGAGTTCAGAAAGCCGTCAAATTTTATTCAAAAATGATCCAAATAATTACTCTGACACTTGCGGACAGATATTCACACTGCGATAAATCCTGGAGAAGACCCAAGAGAGAAAGATCGACACGCAGCACCTTTTTGTTGACTATAAAGCTGCCTTTGACACCCCGATAAGGTCAAAGTTCTTTGAAGCCCTGTCTACTTTTGGTATTCCAGCAAAGTACGTTCGACTTTGCATGATGACGTTGAGAAGCACACAAAGCTCCGTCAAAATAGGAAAAAAACCTCTCCGAGCCTTTCGATACCAAAAGAGGTTTTAGGCAGGGTGACACCTTATCGTGTGACTTCTTTAATCTGCTGATGGAGTACATACTGCGCCAGTGCCCAAATGCTAACAGAACGGGCACCATCTTTACTAGAGATAACATGCTACTTGCATATGCCGATGATATTGATATCATCGGCAAAGACGAATCTGCGGTAAGACAGGCGTTCTCAGAGATAGAGAAGCAGTCAAAACTTATGGGCTTAGCGGTAAATGAGGATAAGACTATCAACGCGCAAGGAGTCTAAGCTTGGACAATCTGTTGCAATGGGAGATTACAACTTCAATGTTGTTAAGGAATTTGTCTACCTCGAAATGACGATAACCAGCGACAACAACACTAGTCTGGAAATCCGAAGATGAATGACTCTTGCAAAATGATGTTACTACGGGCTAAGTTAGGAGTTCAAGAGCAGAGCCCTCTATCGAAAAACGTAAAAATTGCTCTATACAAGTCGCTTATCATCCCAGTCCTGCTAAACGGCGCAGAAGCATGGACAACAACAACAAAGGATGAGGCAGCAATTGGCGTATTCGAGAGAAAAGTTCTTCGGAGGATTTATGGACCTCTAAAAGTTGGCGACAAATTTCGCATCCGAATGAATCACGAACTGTACGAGCTGTATGGGGACACTAAGCTTGTCCCGCGCATAAAACAACAACGGCTGCGCTGGATAGGACATGTTACCCGTATGGATGATAATGCTCCAACAATACGGGTGCACAGTTATGCCGACGAACGAGTTAGGAGGCACGCCCGGGCTGGGTCGACCGAAGCGGAGATGGTGCAGCGAGATATTTCGAAGCTGGGTGTGCCCTTCTGGTGGGATGTTGCTCGGGACAGAGCTGAGTGGCGGGCATTAGCATTTGTATACAAATACATGTAGGAATTATATTATAAAGTGTTTATTGATTACGTTATTTTGGTTGGCGCATAACCAAGTGCTTTTTAAGATATAAGATAATAGGCTAAGCCGCTTCTGTTTTTTTATGCAGGGACTCGCTTCCATTTGTGATTCCACATACATATGTGTACGTTATTGAATATTTTTATTCCAAACATGGTCATTAAGGGCACATCAGTCAAAAACAGTTTTTAAGCGATCCGCAAATTCCAGCTCCAGTTACTGCCAAAACAGAAACTGAACCGGACTTTTTTCAAAAATGCAATCAGAATCCTTCGGTTCAGATGAATGGTAAAACGCTTACCTTTAGTCAAGGATTCTTGTAAATTTGAGAGAGTAAATCGATACCCTAAGATAAGTTTTATCCGACTTGCCACTTTGGTTTGGTATACAAATACATATAATGCGCCTATTTCATTGCAATGTATTCAGATCCTTGGAATAATAAAGAAGTTAATGGCCTTTAAGTTCAAATATCGAATTTGTACGCTATTATTAAATTGCATGACGATTTTATTTCTTATCAATTGTTTTCTTTTTATAAAGGAACTAAGAATGCGATAATTGTAACAGGATTTTTTCTTCTCGGAGAAATACTGTTTTCTCTAATAAGAAACCAACAACCATCTCCTATCATTTATCCCAAAAGCTTTTATATCGCCGCTCCTTATTCTTTATTTGCTGATGAAAGCGTTCCCCATGCTCATGATCTAGATCAGTGATGTTCTAGAAGAGCCAAAAGTGCGAGTGTATTGGTGTGCGATATCAAAGCGACACAGCCCAGCTTTAAATTGCCCTGCTCGACGTCTGGGCATCGAATGCAAGCAAAGAGAGCGCTGCTTATGCCCGACTTCGGCATGCACTCGGCTCGAGTGGAAAATCGCTGATCTAGATCCTTATAAAAGTGCGGACTGTGTAAAGAGGCTTGGAGTATTATTAGCTTTCGCATCACTCATGCTAGATTCTGTTGTTGAACTAGAATTGATAAGCCTATGGTGGTCTCTTGGGCAAACAGGTCGTTCTAGCGAAGGTATGAATATGTGGAACTGGTTTTGTCAAGGAACCCACTTGTGGAAATACGACATTTCCAAAAACTCCACGTAATTTTAATGTAGTCAAGCAAGAATAGCAATATGTATCGTGGGATTTTGCCTCTCTCTCGAAACTGCCGGTAAATCAATGGCCAGGTAGCGCCTGCTTACTTCAATCCCTTTCGAGATCACAATGTTCATAAATTAGGAACGATAGCAGAAAAGTATAAATAGCACTTTAGACATGCGGCAACAATCATGTGCTATGGTGGTGTGCGATGAAATACCATGCCATTCGTGTTCAGTGTTAGGCTGAAAGGTACAACAATAATTTGTATATATCTTTGTTTATTTTAGAAGCTTTTAATATACCAAAACTGGTGTCGGTGAATGTGTCCTATGGAAAATGGAGGAAGAAAGGAAAGGTAGAGGAATCTTTCTGGGAGTAAATTAATCTCAATAAAGCTTAAAGTGATCCTGATTTGGGATTAAATTGAGCTCGAATTTTTTGATTAATTTAATCTTTATGCGGGATAAATTTGATCTTTTCAGGATTGAAAAAAAATAGATCAAATCAATCTTTTTCGGATCGGCTCTAAGAATATCCGGGACACCCTGTTTTCAATCCTGTTTGCCCGTTTGACACTTATCCATCTTGACCCACATTAACACTTGATATTCCAGTCGTGCTGCCCGCCACGTTGTTCTGCCAAGGCACTCCGCATAGGTGGGAGTAAGCGAACCTTGGTTATCAAAGGACTGCAGCACTAATCAAATCAAAACTGAAATTGCTGCAAGCACATCATGTAAAACCATTATTTATATTAATAACACAAGATGTCCTCTATTTTCCATTTACAACCACAATGTTAATCGCATTAACTTGTAAACTATTATACAACTAATTAAATGAAATGCGAAAATGTTTATCCAACTTGGCTTTAGTTGCCCAACCATATATCAAGCATACGCCATGTAAGCAAAACTTAATTAACACCAAGGCTATGATGTCATATGCAGCATATAAACATCTACCCCACGACCAAGATACACGCACAAGAGAAATCATTGATATTAGTTGAGTCGCAAACAAAAGTGGGAGGAGCACACACAGCATGAGGCATGAAGCATGCAGCATGCAGCATGATGCAGCCAGCAGTGAACTTTTTGATTAAAATGTCGTGGCGCGCTTATTCAGTACAGGGACAGGGATAGATGCAAACAGCAATAAAAGTTTAGCGAACGCACAAATTGCGCATGTTTTTTTTTTTTTTTGCCAAACGAAAGTTGAAAATCTGTTGCCGCAATGTTGTTGCTCTCAAGGCTGCAAAATGTTTGCGGCTTCACTGGTTTCGGCTTCGAATCTCTTTTTGGCGTTGACAATGCGCCAAGCCAAGCCCAACTGGCAAAAAAAAAAAAAGAATTCAATTACAAAGTGGTACAAAACGCTAGAAAGAATGCAAATTTGCCGTGGAACTAGAAACGGAGAGCAAATGCAAATGCAAATGCCGAAGCAAAAGCTGTTTTGTGGTCTGCCCAGCGACCGTCAGCCAGCCATGTGGTACGTGGAGCACCGAATGTCGCAAGCAGTCACGTGCGAACGTGACGAAAATGCCACGATGCTGTATTTGGTGCAAGTCCAAGTCCTTGTCCAGTACTGTTGCCGCTGTTTGTGTTTGTGCGTAGATGATGCGTGCCACTTCTTCCACCACAACAATGTGCAATAGTTCCATTTGCAGACCTCAGAAACCTTTCAGTTGGAGTTGCACTCATGCAGCTTCATTTGCAAATTGCTGATTACACTTGCACCACATATCAAGTGACTGACAAAGAGACTTGCATATCAATTCATATGCAGAATTTCAGTCAAGTTCTATTACGCCCAAACCATAATTGAATTACCATTAGCGACATATTGCCACTGAGCACATTTAGCAACGTGTTAATTTAATACCAAGCCATAAATTCCCCAGCTTGAATTCCATTAATATTGCATTATGCCACGACTTGAGCACACTCAATTCAGTCAACACTTGAAATACTTATACATATTGAATGCTGTTCTAAAATCAACAAACCCCTGGGTAATTGCTAATTGTTAAACCAGGCAAATATGAAAGTTTCAAACACATTTTGTGGTAGAGAAATCAAATGCATTTTGCTGTGAATTTAGCAATTTGTTTACTAATTGACATTTGTACTGCAACTGCCATACCGAAATCCAATTTGTGTGCCAAGCGCAATTATGTTTAATTGTAAAATATTATTTGGTTGAGCCTCCAACTCTTCCAACTGAATGAAACTTTCACACAAATTAGGCAGCGCCAAATGAAGCTGAAAACCCGAAACGTGTTATGCGGTTTGGGTTAATGAAATTGCGTCCAAATGAGCACGCTGGTTAATGATGATGAGGAAAGTGTTTCGAATAAACTTGTGTTCAAAGTGATTCAGCCTTATGACATTCAGACTTTGAGGAGGAACCTACACCCAGAAAAAAGCAGAACAAATAATTTATTTACGAACAAAATCAATTTGTTCTTGAATTTTTAAGAACTTGGCTCTTGAAATCGTGCTAAATTTGTTCTCAGCTTTGTGTTTTAAGGCGAGGGGAGTAAGGTAAAGAAAC
Source organism: Lordiphosa collinella (assembly GCA_018904265.1). Lineage (NCBI taxonomy): Eukaryota > Metazoa > Arthropoda > Insecta > Diptera > Drosophilidae > Lordiphosa > Lordiphosa collinella. Next base: position 203,409 of record JAEIFV010000378.1, read on the forward strand.
TGCGAGAGGAGAGCAGTCACATTTGAGAGAAAAGCGCGTTGGCTCTCAGAATTTCATTTTTTATAGGTGAGGGTTGTGTCCAAGCGGACAGCTCCATCGATTTTTGCATTTATGATGCTTTAAAATTCCCAAGCAGTTATGGCATTGCTGACATGGACAGCTGTTGGACTGACAGTTGACAGGCTGCTGCTGCTTTGTGGCTATAACTTGTTCTACTTTGAAATAAATTTAAGCTAAAGCACTAAAACTAAAGCCAACTGACAGTATTTTTGTCAGTGCTCAATGCTCTTGATTCAAGAATGAGCAATCTTGGATTTGAGTACGTTTGGCACTGGATTCAAGAATTTTTATACTTGATTTGAGAATGTTTCGAACTTGGTTGAAGCTCTTAAAACAAGAAAATCGGGATCAAAAATGCCAACTTGATCAAGAATTTTGCTCTGAAATCAAGATTTTTCATTCTTATCGAACTTCTCACATCAAACATTCTTGATAGTTCTCTATTTTTTCTGTACGTCTTTTTCGAACATTTTGTAAATGTTTGATGAAACATCCCCTCTCTCCGCTTCAAAGTCTGAAAATGTATCCATCTCTGTCAATTTACATATGCAGAGAGGATAGATTACATTTCCATTAGCCGAAACAACCTAATCGTGCGTATATTATGCAATAAACAAACACATTTGAAATCTACTTGCTTGCGTCCCCTTTTGCTTGTGGTTACCCTCGACGAGCGACCACCTGGCCCAACGCCCACTGACACAGTTTTTGCCTCAATGCACTTTGGGTTGATCAGAGACTCAATTTTTGTTCAAATTGTATACAATGCAGCTCAAATTCAATTTCGTCTGCTTCGAGAAACATTCGCTCTGAAGAATGCAGCATCATCGAGGTGGGAACCAATTGGGCTGCGGTTGTTGAAAGGTATTCAGATTGTGCGTACAAACCGCAGGACTCAATCTGTGGCAAAAATTGCTTGCTTTTTAATTGCCAAGCTCCTCAATACCAAATACTTTACGTTTCCTGGGAAAATGGTCAACTAAACAGTTTAAATTCTAAGCATCATTGCGGACATCCTTTTATGGGCTGAATGCTAAGCCATTTTCCATTTGGGTTTAGCAAGAAACAGAGAAAACAACGGCATGAAATGGGATAAGGGACAAATGTGACAGTTGACAAAAAAAAAACATTGGGAAAAAAAAACATAAAAGGCATACCGAGATTTGCCCAATCTGGGCCAGCGCGTCAAAGTCAACGTCAACGCCAAGGATATTGAGTGGGATATACACGCTTGTGTGGAGGCTTTACCCAAGGAATCGATCAATGGCATTCGTTTAGCTGCTGGGCCGCAAATAAATTGAACTTAAATAGAAGACGTCAGGGGCATTAAATGAGATGGGCCACATTTTGATGCCCTCCTCTACTTTGACCTGTACCCCGAGTAACCAACGCAGTAAAACAGTTGACATACCCCAGCTGGCACCGAAAGTTTGATTACAAGAGACCAAATTTGCCACATCCGGCGCAAGCCGTTTCCATTGACTCACCAAGTTGTTGTCGTCGCCGCCGCCGGGCAGCTTTATATAAAATGTCAAGTGTGTCTGGACGCCTGAATTGAGTGGAGGACTGCCAAAAAAAAGTTGCTTTTTCGCCCATATTTTCTTTTTGGCTTTTAATAATATTTTCACTTTGATGCCGTTGGGCCACTTTGGTCAGCCCGCCTCTAGTGGCTGTTCTGTGTTTATGCCCCCGCATTACGGAAGTTGACAATTTAATTTTATGTACTTGGCTGCCTGGGCATTCCCGTTGCCAGATACTAAACATTTATTGAAGTCGTTTTGTCAGGACTATTCAAAGTGCTTACTCAAGCATGCGCCAGCAGGACTTGGGGTCTATTCTAATTCGCACGTGGTTGCAATTTGGCAAATCCTTCTCCCAGCTATTGTAAATATAAATCTTCATTAAGACCCCCAACTTGCGCCAGTACGCACTTAACTTATGCTCTTTCATATTTGCTTTTGCTTTTCCATTTGATTTCACTTTTACCTTTCAGGCAACAAATCCGCACCACCGGCTTTGCCCAGGCATATTTGTACCTTATTTATTTTGTGCGCATAATTTATTAATGTTGCGCACTTTTATTTCGATTTTTCTCTCTGCAAATGTGTGTGAGGCGATGTGGAGGTGGAACATTATTTATTAACAGTGTGCATTAAGTAGACCCAAAAATTGATGATGAAGTGATGAAAAATTCGAACTCGGTTAAAATAAATATACAAATTGAGTGATGACTTGTTGCAGTCATGCATAAAGAATGGACCTGGGCTGGTTTCGTCATTTAAAACTCTCAAAACGAAAAGAATTAAGTTTTTAACAACTTGCAGTTTTTACTGGCTCGAGGTCTTGTTATGCTATTGGCATAACAAAGGAGGCTTCAGGTTTGATCGTACGCGTTTCATCAGGGACCAAATCCTCACTCATCAGCGATCTTGAGCCTGAAATGTCTATCCAAAGAGCAGCCTCTCCATACCAGCGACGGTAAAACTGTTTGGGAATTCCAAAGGCAGCTTGCGCGCAAAACACCAAAAAGACTGCCTAAGACAGCCATTCCCCTTTGTAAGTGCTTCACTCTTAACTACACTTTAAGAGTTGAAAATTGTTGCGTCTCAAGTTTTCGGCTCCCGGGGTCGAATCAAAATGTATAAATGGTAAAGGCTTGAACATTCAATGTTTTTGGGTGTAGGTTTTGGTTCAAACCTTGGTTGAATTTGTTTTTTTCTCAGAAATGATTTTTGCGGCTAAAATTTTTCGGTTCACGGGGTCGAACCAATATTTATATTTGGTTGACACTTCAATATTCGATAGTTATACTCTGTACCAGAGGTACACAGAGTATATTAAGCTTGTGCAAAAGTGTCCTTCTGTCCGTCCGTCTGTCTGACTGTCCGTCTGTCCATATGAACAAACAGATCTCAGAGATGGTAAGAGATAGAGGTTTGACATGTATGAAACATATGTTTCTTATACTTGCAGGCAGATCAAGTTTATTTTCAATTTTGGCCACGCCCCTTCCCGACCCCGCAATATTGAAAATACGTCATATCTCCCACTGTTTTATAGATAGAAGGTTCGAACCTTCTGGACATATTTTGTAGTCGGGATTCTTTATCGATCCGCTAAAAAAATTTTAAAGATCGGATGAACAATATTTAAGTTATAAGAAAAACAAACAATTATGGGCAGCACCGGTCGCAACGGTGATGGGCAGCACTTCACAGCTACAGAGTATGTTATAGTCGGGCTTGACCGACTGTCTTTCTTGTTTTAGGTTAAGGTTTTGGTTCGAAACATGATAGAAAATGTATTTACCTTAGAAATACTTTTAACGGTTTAAACTTTTCGGCTCTCGGGGTCGAATCAAAATTTAAATATGTGTAAGGTTCAGAAATTCGATGTTTGTGGGTAAAACCGTGGCCAGAACTTTCTTTTTATCAGAAATTGTTTATGCAGCTTTCATTTTTCAGTTCGCGGAGTCGAACCAAATATTCTGAATGGTTAAGATACCGAAATTCGGTGTTATTGGGTTAAGCTTTTGGATCGAACCTTGTTTGGTGATTGTTTTTACTGAAAAATATTGTTTGCGGCTTTAATTTTTCATTTCGCGGGGTCGAACCAAAATTTATATATGGTTATATTTCAGAAATTCTGTGTTTTTGGGCTAAGATTTAGATCGAACATTGGTTGGAGTTTGTTGTAACGCAGAATTTATTTCTGCGGCTTAAATTTTTCAGTTCGCGGGGTCGAACCAAAACTTATAAATGGTTATGATTCGAAATTTCGATGATTTTGGGTTAAGGTTTGGGATCGAGCCTTGGTAGGAAATTGTTATTCTCAAAAATAATTCTTGCGGCTTAAATTTTTCAATTCGCGGGCCGAACCAAAACCTTTAAATAATAAGGGTTCCAAAAGTCAATGTTTATGGGTTAAGGTTTGAATCGAACCTTTATTGGAATTAGTTCTTCCTCAGATATAATAATTATTTTTGCGCTCTAAATTTTTCGGTTCACGGTGTCAAACCAAAATTTATGAATGGTTAAGGTTTAGAAACTCAGTGTTTATGGGTTAAGGCTTTGGATCGAACCTTGTTTTGAATTTGTTAATCACAGATATTTTTTTTGCGATTTAAATTTTTCGATGAAACCAAAATTTATACATGTCAAAGGTTCTGAAATGCAATGTTTTTGAACTAGAAATTTAAGTATTTGCTTAAAAAAAAAAATGTACAAATCTTTTGAATTTTACATTAATTTTTATTAAGAAACTAAATTAAACCAATTTTTCAAAAATCTTTTGACTGCCTTCTTAAGCAATAAATCTTAGTTCATTTTGGCCATAGCTAATCAATCATCCGTCTTGTTTATTTATGATTTATAAGCGCAAACTTGTGGGGCAACAAAATCATCTTAAGCTTTTGGACAGCTGCAACTGCAGAATAATAGCGACAGTAGCAACTGCATTGAAAATGTTTCAGCATGCACAAAAAAGTTTACCTCACGCACACACACAAAAGTTGCGGATTGCCAGGGGCCAAAAGTTTCACTTACCAGGAAGTTAAGAACTTATAGTAGGTGCGTGTTTGAGTGTGCCGAGTTTCCATGTACTTTTCACTTATTATTTAAACAAATTGACTTTAATTCAACATCAACAGAAACGGAGCGACTGCATTTTTGCATGATTTCCGGCTATTAAATGCTGACGTCTGGCGCCTAATGAAAATGTTGAGCCCTGACAGAATGGCAGGGGGTCTGCACGCGACTGCAATGTAACATTTTTTTGCTGCCACAGGTACGGAAGTTGCCTTCAACGTTTCTGTTTTGCTTATTTGTTGCTGTTGGTATAATCAATTTTGTTAAATTTGGATCAGTTATTCAATTCAATTCAACTCAAACTCATTAAGCCAAAGAAAACATTTCAGTTTACCAAAATTTGGTCTGCACCACAAACCAATTATATTATTGTGGTCCAGCTGTGTTTGCGTTTGTGTTGTCGCACTCTGACTGCAGCTGCTACGGTGAACAATTGAATTGAAGTTTCCTTAAAGTGCTTTCAACTTAATTAGCAAATCAATTCCCTTGCTTAAGGGCACATAAATTCTTTAATTTCATACTGATTTATGATTATCATTAATAAACGCCAGCCACAAATTATTAGTAGAAATTTATTTGCCCATTAATATTCTTGACTAATCAGTTTATTCACATTTTATAGGCCAAACTGTATGAAGCCAATTGGAATGGACCAAAGCCTTAAAGTAAAGGCAAAGCGATACAGATAGACACTTGCACAAGCCATTTCTTTCAAGCACCATGGGCCATGGCTGTCAAATTTTAAACTAACAAATACATTTTTACTCCCTAATATCTAAGAATGTTTCGAAACCGTGGCAAATCTGCTAAGCTTGAACCACTAAACCGAACCTAAGTCTTTGTTAGCCATTGAAGCAAACCAGCTTTAGTTTTCAACCGGTTTTCCTAACTGGTGTGGAAGACAATCTTATATCAGCAAAAATCATGAAATTTTATAAGTAAACAAGAACGAGACTCTAACATAGATCGTTACTAGGGAATTTCTAAAAAAAAATCCCATCTCCATAAACGAGAAGGGACTTTAAAGTTGAAGTTGAAAGGAAGAGAACTTGCACAAGCAATCAAATCTTTCTTTCTTAAGTTGAAACCCTAAACATTATTAAAAATTTTATTTAAAAAGAAAAGTTATTCGCAATAAACTGTGTTTATCTGTCTTAAGTCACAGGAACTGCTTCAGGCCCTTATACACATTTGCTTACCCGGGAAGCTTCCAAAGTTTCAAAATCCACCACTTTACCCTCAGAAATATGGCAGTTATAAAACAGTAAGTAATAAAAGTTTAAAACAGTGTGTCGACTTTTTTCAACCACTTTTGTTGCGTTTTCGAATTCGCTATTTGGGTCATATTTTAATCAACTAAAATATATGGGGCAATACACTTTCCTGTAGTTCGACTGCACCGGTGCGGCATTAACTAATGCCCTAACCAAGTATTTGCCTAACAAATTTTGTATGGGAATGTTCGCAAATCGTACCGATCGGTCGACGAACTTTTGGCATTTATACTTAATCGATAGAAAATGTGGTAATGCATTTTCCGTTCCGGTGAAACTGATCTACCTGGTGTCAAAATCTATCGTAAACGATACAAAGATATACTTTTGGGATTTTTATATCCTTTTTTGGATACTAAAGGATATGAAAAATGATATCCATTGGATGATTTTCCGTTCCGTTGGATGAAAATCTAAGATCCATTTAACACTAAATGGATATCAAAATCTTATCCATTCCAAATGGATACCGAAATGGATATTTTTAAATATCTTGTTTTTCTCTGTGTATCTGAATTTTACAATATAATTTCATATTTCTATACAGTTTTTTCTGGCTTGTTCCAACCGATTAGCAGACTTTAATATCATAGCATAGAATTTATATAAAATTTAAAATTAATCCTCAATTTACTTCCACAGTGCAGGACCCCCATATCGCTCAGCTCATTTTAGTTCTTGGCTGACCAACGAACAGGCCAAGTTTATACAACGGGGACAAGACAGCAACAACTGTAATAACAGCTCCATGTAGCGGGGGTTAAGTGAGTTAAGCAAGAAAGTTTAGGTACCGCAATCTTTGTAAATAATTTTATATATATAAAATTATGTAGCAGGCATAAAAGTATGCAAATGTACACAGGACACAGAGAGAGAGAGAGAGAGATGAAGAAAATTGAGAAAATTAATTTTATTTTAAGATTTACTTTTTAGAAATTCTATTTGCGTGTGTCCACCACCCACCTCCCAAGTTAGAGAACATCTCTGCCGCGTGGCATAAATTTATGAATGGCAAAACATTTCCACATGCTGCCGCCCATTTGGCATGTTGGAAATATTCAATCTATGCGAGGTTGGCTCATTGTTAAAGCAAAGTCAAGTGAATAAATGCAAAGCAGAGCAAATGAGCAGGATTGTCTGCGGATGGGTGTTGGGAGTTGGCGCGGGCGGGGCTTGTCTTAGCTTGGCGTGTTGCGTGTTTGTTTCCCCCCTTTTGGCAGGATACTTTTTACAATACCCGGTTACAGTGTCTAATGGCAGAATTTGTTGTCGCAGTCTTTGCTGTCATCATCATACTTTCGCTTCTCGTTTTTCTTGTCTTTCGCTGCCCCGGCGTTGCCGTTGCCTTTGCCCCCTGCCTTTGTTGACAGTATCATTAGGCATTGCTTTTCCTTGCTGTCGCTGTTGGCGTTGTGTTAACCGTTATCATTTGTCCTTGAGTCGGTTCAAGTCTTTTGTGTGTGGTGACTTGCCCCATTCCCACAAAGATAGGGACCAGCAAGCCAAGCCGCAAAATTTCTTAATTTTTATGCTTAGCCAGCGAAACTGGCAACATTTGATCTTATTCGTATATTTTCTCATGAAATTTAAGTAACCAGCCATAAATTACACTTCCAGGCACTTTCACAACATAAATATTTGCATACCACAAACTTTCAATACGTTCCAGAGCAGCAGCAGCTCATAATCGCAGAATGCGGCAAAAGGCTTCAAGTCGTCTTGCGTCACCCACTCGAAATGTTCATTGCCAATAATTTCGACAGCAATTTTCATAAATTAGTCTGTCGTAACCACTGTTTGGGTACCCGCCTCCAAAAAATGTCAACTCCTTCAACTGTAATCTAAATTGTTACGCAAGTTGTGGTGCGTTGCCACACAGAGAGAAATGTATGGTTTCTAAAACAAATTTCGATTATTTTTTTCTAAAACACTAAATTTAGAAGTTTTTCTTTAAGTTTTTCAATGGTAAAACTTCTTCAATTAATATTTTTCTCAGTATAAATAAATGCACAGAAGTTTTTAACACTCCCCCATATTTTTCAGTGTGCTTCCCCGCGGACAAGTTGTTTCTCCAATTCCCTGTCTCTGACTGGCAGTTGAGTTGCTTTTTAGTTACTGTGTGGGCGTTCTTTGTTGGCTCTGAAGCCATGTTGAGTGGCTTCCACTTCCCCTCAAAACAGCATCAGTATCTCTCCAGCTAGCTTCTCCCAAGCTATTGAATTTACTGCGCTTTAAACTTTAATTTATGTGGAGCACACACAAATGCATAAGGCAACATGGGTTTAAACCGCGATGCCGTTGCCAGTGAAAGTGTAAATTATCACGGTAATTAAGCAGGGCTCATACATGGATAAATGTCTGTGTGTGTGTGTGTGTCTGTGCGTGTGCGGGCCATTAGCTTTAGGCTGTTTTGCGTGGCCTATAAATTTCTAATTTAAAGCAAAAACCACTAAAGCCAAAACATCTTCCGAACGTTTTAACATTTATCATCTAAATCTACAGCCAAGAACTTTTCAGTTTTAGTTTGAATTCACCAAAGTTATTATTATTATTATGCCAAAACAGTTCGTTTCAACGTGGGATGTAATTTTAGGGCCATAAAAGTAGATCCCAGCATTCCTAGGGAAACATTTCTATCTTCTATATATATAAAAAACCATCCTCCGAAGAAGTCTGCTTTGCAAATTGCTCACCATAGTATAACTCATAGTATAACACTTCACAGAGAACAGTAACTTTCGAACCAATCATCAGTAGATTTCGCTTACCACTTTTATAACAAAGACGCGGTTTCGCCTCTTCGATGTATCCGTCTAAAATTGCCATCTATTAAAACTTTATGATAACCTAGAGACATTATAAAAGTTTACAAGATTAGTGGTAGAAACAACTCTGTCAAATTAACTTAACAATTTATATTCAAAGTTTATTTTTGAAATTTAACTGCATTACAATGCTGACAAGCGACACACATCTGACCTCTGAAATTGAACTGATTTTGAATATTGAAAGTTTGGCTGGAAGGCTTTCTTCTGCCGACGATGTCGTTCAATAAACACACGTTGTCATCACTTTACCTCCTCTCTTCTTAATCGTACTTGCTCATTGCAAGCTTCGGTATTCTCTTCTGACCATCGCGTGCGGACTTGAATTATTCTGTTTTGAGCTGATTTGATTCTGCTCGACGTTCTTTAATATTTCGGTATTGCGCCGACCTATGTTACCATGTTACCTCTTTAGGTCATTATAATAAACTATCTGAAAACCAGGCGTCGCCCGGGTCCTTATGATTCTTATGAGAGCGATTATGTTCAAGCTAGTGCAGGCTGCAAATCGATATAAGCATTTTGGGCCGTTCGATCTATTCCTCTATTTAAGATAATCTAAACTCATGAGTATTTTGCAAATTTTGTGACTCTTTTGACCGTTTGGTTTATACCTTCCTATTTACCCGTCTACAATTTCCATCTATCAAATCTTCCCAATACTCCAATCTCAAATCAAAAATTTGCAAATTTCGCAACTTTTTGGACCATGTAATATAAAGATTCCATTTACCAACGCTCGCATTGCAATATAAGCATAAATCGCTTTCATAAATGCTCATAAGGTAATTTAGCAAATTTCGCGTTTTTTTGGACTTTAAGAACATTCGAGGGCAAGCGTCCAACCATTGCCCAAAATTCCAACGCAATCGGATGAACGGTACAGTTTTGAAAATATCGCGGTTTTTGGGCCATTTTCCGCCCATTTCATGAATTGAGAAACCGTTGCGGGCATGCTTTCAACCATTCCCCAAAATTTTCACCACAATAGAACATTTGGTAAACTTCGCGGTTTTTGGACCATTTCTTCTACTTGGAAATCTTCCTGGGCAAGCGTCGAGCCATTCCCCAAAGTTTTACCGAAACTGTAAATTTGGCCATTTTCGCGGTTTTTGGACCATTTTCCGCAAATTTCTTCAACTTAAAAACCTTCCCGGGCAAGCGCTCAACCATTCCCCAAAGTTTTATTGCAATCGGATGAACGGTTTAATTTTCCAAATATCGCGGTTTTTGGACCATTATTCGGCCATTTTATATCCTTGCCCTCTGTATTATAGAATTGTGCGGATATTTGTAACGTAAAGAAGGAAGCACATCCGACCACATACAATATATTCTCGATCAGCATGAAGAGCTGAGATGATTTAGCCTTGTCCGTCTGTCCGTCTGTTTTTATGCTCCGTCAGTTTTAAAGCTATCCTCACCAAACTTTGCACGAAGTCTTTTGGTACAAATACGCTGCACATTTGTCGAAACTGGCCGGATCGGATGACTACAGCATATTGCTGTCATTGGATCGATCGGTCGAAAAACTAGTCTTAGTAAAAAAAAATTTTTTGTTTTTAATGGAAACGCCTCCAAAGTACGTATTTCATAGTTTACTATCCTTTCCCATGATTTCACCAAGTTTGGTCGAAATCGGATGACTATAGCATATAGCTGCCATAGGAACGATCGGTCGAAAAACTAGTTCTTGTGAGAAAAACTTTTTTGTTTTTAATGAAAACGTCCTTTTTATTGGCATATTCTTGTTTTATATAATTTAACACATTTCTTCAAAGTCTTCTCAAAATCGGATGAATATAGCATATAGCTGCAGTATGAATGATCGGTCGAAAAAGAAGTTCAAGTGAGAAAAACTTTTTTGTTTTAAATGGGATCGCCTCTAAATGTCGTAATTAACAGTGTATTACGCTTTTCCATGATTTCACCAAGTTTGGCCAAAATTACAGATCCCGTAGAAAAGTAAGTTTCAAAAAGTAGTCTTAGTTAGAAAAACTTTTTTTGATTTCAATGGAAGCTAAAAGGGTATACAAATCTTCGGCCGAGCCGAAGTTAAATATCCCCCATTTTTTTATATAAAGATTTCCACAGAATTAAGGCAAGGATTACTAAGGAACAACATGAAGGAATGAAGAATTAATTGCCTGAATTCTACAAAATCTTGTGGCAAACAATTTTGTGTAATATTTCAAATTGTCTAATTGTCAAAAACAAAGCAATTGAACAATTGCTTGAACGAATAGCTTTGAGTAAATAACACTTCTTATGAAAGATCTTCGATAATTCATAAATTATTAAAGTTTAAAATAAGCACACCCTTTGTTTACATCGGATTTTCTGTGTTGTGAATCAAACTTAATCAGATCTAAATTTATTTTATTCCACTTTCACCCCATCCTCGCACCGCCCATATACCCGCCCGCTGGCACCGTGTAAGCTGCTCATCCAGCCTAAGCCTCGCAGTCCTTTCATGCGTCTTTTCGACAACGCCCATTTAACAGAGGCGTGTGCTTTAAGCCTGAAGCTGGCTTATGGTTTTAAGTGTAATTACAATTTACATGGCTTCCATTCTGGCAGCGGAATTAACAGGGTGCCTGCCTGCCACTCCTGCTTCCCCCCCCGACAACACACCTCTCACCCATACCTTGACACAAATTTTATTAAAAAACTTAAACATTAACGAAACGCGCATTTGCTGTGACCATGTTAAGACCGAATGGCGGTTTCCAGGGTCGTAATTAGAAACTTTTTAGTTGGCCTAGCGGCATGCAAAAAGTTTAGACATGACTTTTGAGCCATTTTCGCGCCATGAGGCGCTAATTAATTTTCCAGGCACGGCGCGCGGAAGTGGCGGAGCAAAATACTGGACATTCTGTTGGTTTTAGTTGTCAAGGCCAAGCAAAAATTTTTTTGGGGAAGGTGAGGGCTGCCATTAGAGATTGATGGACTTCTTTTAATTGAGTGAACTTTTTGTGGTTTTTTGTGGTTTATACAAGTTTTTAGGTGCAGAGTGTGACTTCCTTCATATCTTGTCAATTGAGGAAATCCCATAGAATGAAAATTGCGTAAGGCCATGTTCTCATCCCCCCAACTTTACGTTTTAGGTGCTTAATAAGCATTAAAGAAGATTTGCAGTGTGGCTACTTCTTTAAATTTGAATGAATATTCTATGAAAAAACTTCCCAAGTAATTCCTATTTTCAATTTGTTTACCTATTAGAACGATTTAAATGTATTACAGATGGTGCTGAAGCACTTTTTTGCTGGTCAACGTGTCTTCTGAGCAATTTTTACAAAGAAAATTCGGCTTAACAGTGCACACTGGGCCGGATGGCCAAAAAGTCCGACCTTTGATTGGCTGTTTGATGAGATAAACCTGAAAGAAAGTCGGTCAAGCCCGACTATAGTATACTCTGTACCTGTGAAGTGCTGCCCATCACCGTTGCGACCGGTGCTGCCCATTATTGTTTGATTTCTTTATAACTCAACTATCGTACATCCAAGCCAAGCCGTTTCCATTCCTTTGGCGGATCGATAAATAATCCTGATTACTAAATATTTCCAGAAGGTACGAACCTTCTATCTATAAAACTGTGGGAGATATAACGTTTTTTTCATTTCGCGGGGGCGTGGCAAAAATTAAAAATAAACTTGATCTACCTGCAAATATAAGAAACATAAGACCCATACAAGTCAAACCTCTATGTCTTACCATCTCTGAGATCTGTTTGTTCATACTTATAGACGGACAGACAGACAGACAAACAGACATACAGACGGACGGACAGACGGACATGGCTAGATCGACTGGACTATATACTTTATAGGGTCGGAAATGCTTCCTTCTGGCTGTTTCACCCTTTTGCACAAACTTAATATACTCTGTGTAGCTCTGGTACAGAGTATAAAAAGTGTTAAGCAAAGTCTGCTGATAACAAGTACGGAATTTTCTGTTTTCTTTGCTGGTATTTCTTCAACCATCATCAATTTTGGCCTTCAACCGACCTAATTTAATTTGTGAGTGTGTGAAAATGTATTTTAGAAATAAATTTGGCACAAACTTTCCCTAACCAGAGTCTAGACAAGTAACTTTTTCAAAGTCTTAACATTCGGTTGCTATGTAATCAACTGAAAGAACTGAAACTTCAGCTACCAACTTGATGCACTGCAGCAATGAAACACACACTCAGGCGCGCACACACACTCACAGAAAGTATTTGCCATATGTTAAGGGGGCTGAGCATAATTCCAATTTCAAGAAGTAGAAACATGCCATACTTTATCTAGATGACGACGACGACTGTTTGGTTGCCTGTTCGGAGTTTGGAGAAAGGGGTTGGCGTCGCCATTTTGTTTTGCATTTTGGCGTCAATGTGCTCGTTGGCATTTAAAGCGCAGACAGTTTGCTCCAGTTGCCTTGACGCGCAATTACTTACACACTCGAAGACAAACCCCAAAAATATTTCTGCCAAAAGTTACAACTTTGCACAGCCAACTCAAAAAAAAAAAATAAATAAAAAAATAGACAACCAGCAACAAGAGCAAAGTTTTCACTTGAAATTCAAGCAATTGCGTTTGAAAAGTTTCAATTTCTGGCACTGCCGAGCGCCATTCTAGGCAAATTTCTACGAAGTTTCCTAATGAAATTGTGTCAGCGCGGGATACTTGTCTCAGCGAATTTAAACTTGAAGAGTGACATGGAACAAAAACGAAATCAAGCGCGTACTTGAGGCAAATTAATTGAGCAAACAGGGACAACCAAACTCCGACGAAGCAAACTAATCAGCTCGCACTTTTGCGAAGCCAAAAAAGGATTTCCAGAAAAGTAGCTAAACAAGCTCATGATGATCAGGTAAATCCTGACTCTGACCTGTCTTTAATAGCTCTGCATGACTTGCCAGTTGTGGGTTGAGCTAAACTTCTCACGAAAGTGCGAAGTGGCAAATTTGAAAGGGAGACACTAAAAACTGTCTGAGTGTGTGTGTGTGCCACATGTGGCGTTGGAGCAGACTTTGAATTATGTAAAATTTACGTGCTTTCAGCGCCCAAAATGCAGGCCAGTGTGTGCGTCTGTGTGTGTGTGAGAGCATTAGTTTTTGTGCTGATTATTATGGCCAGGACCAGGCCAAGCCTGGGCCTGTGCTGCATTCGTAACAGGTGAGCTTTATGGCTCAGTTACCGTTGCAATTTTCACTGCCAGTGTGCGTGTGTGTGTTTGTAGAGGTTGGCATTAAATTATGCGCTTACATGCTGCCATCACATGTAAACCTTGACCCGCCCAACGGAGCGAGCCTCTGAGCTCAGCCATCTTCAGTTTATTTTAAATTATGTTGCCTGGCGATAAAGAAATATTGAGAAACGTGCCTTATTCTCCCTCAAACAAGGCCAACAGCTTTTAAAGGCTTTAAAAAAAACAGAAAGAAAGGCCTGTCACTGCCATTAACAATATGCATTTCTTGTCCACAGACATGCAGCAAACAAGAGAGAGAGGGAATATGATACGAGCATGCAAAAGACAGGGCTCTGCTGCAGACACTTTTGGAAAATTTGTAATCGAAATTGAAAAATTACAATTAACAGCAGAGGAAATTGTTTCCACTAGCAAAGAATAAACGATTACTGAAGTTTTCTATTCAGAAATGTAAATTTTGTACAAACATCTCAATTTCAATTTGCCTCTCAAAGCTCTAATGAGAACAAAATGGAATTGTCTTTATATCAAAACTAAACAAAAATGGGAAGTTTTTTGAGTTGGATCAAAAGACGAGTCGTTCTTGAGGTAAGGAATTGGAATGTAACCTAAATTATGGCTTAAATAGGTGGCTAATTGAGCAGATGGAAAGAAACAGAGCATTCTTGGTTTTCTTAAGTATGCATTTCGCAAAGAAAATCCAACTTAGATGCAGCAAATCCTTCCTTTGCAGTTTAACAAAGCAAAAAACGTCCCCTAATTGCATAAGTTCATTTTAAAAAAGTGTGGGCTTATAGTTAATATTTTAAAACAAAAACTTAGTTGGCTTCCATTTTACTCTTTACTTCAACTTTTACTTCTTTGCATCTGCACACTACGACTCGCTTTTATTTTCTGCCACTCACACGATCCTCCTTCACTCAATCGCTCGCCACTAGTGTGACCAGCTCGCACAAAGCTCAAAATGCCAGCATGCCTGCATGACACTACCCCATTGCAACAGAAGTAACAGAAGGCTAATAAGCCTTGGGACAAAGTTCCTTCATAACAAGATTTTTGTAAGTGGCTGCCTATTTTAAGGCATGATTTGTGAAAAATCTGGATGTTGTTTTGGTTAAGCCATTAAAATCATAGTACTGTTCTTTTTCGAAGCTTTCAAATAAATTTTCACAACAATTTTACGATTTTTTTAAGCGAACATATACAATCTTGAATAATTGTGTTCAAAGTGTCAAAATTTTGCACCGACCAAAAGTAGGCAAATCTGGCCAAATCTCTAGAGGAAATTAAAGACAGCTGGACATATTGGGCAGCCATTAGAAAATTAAATGGGGTCAGTTTTGTTAATGGTGGAGAAGTTACTGCGCTGCAGCTGGGAACCCCCTCCCAAAAATAGAAAACCAAACATTGGATGAACCGATAACCATGTCCGAATTAAATAATATAGTCCTTAAATTCTAGTTGAACAAAGCTCCGGGTGTTGATCCCTGCTGAATTCATTCGTTTTGCCACCCCTAGCTTTTTACAAGCACTAACGAAATCTCTCAACAGCATTTTATATGTTGTTCCCGATTTTTAAAAAGGATGATCCGCAGATTTCGTCTAACTACAGGTGAATCTCTTTCCAAAATGCAATAGCAAGAGTTAACTCTTGAATAAGCGACGGCGATCTCTTGTCAGAGTTTCAGCGTTGACAACGTCTATTGTCTTTCGAGCATTGCTGAGAGGTACGTGTCTAGTGGCAAAAAAACTGCTCGTTTTTTTGAGATATCAGAGTTGTTTTCGACTCCATAGATACCTAGACATGTCAACAAAAATCATAAAAATCTTGGAGAGCCTCTACAAAGACAATCAACAAGCTGTATGGGATGGCACTAGCTTATCGCCTTGGTTTACCATGGAAACAGGAGCAAAACAGGGCTGTTTGCTTTTACTAAACTACATCACTGATAGTCTTCCAGAAGGAATCTCGATGGCCGGTTGCGAAGTGAAGGCCCCATTGTTTGCGGAGGATTTAGTGGTTATATCTAATTCACCCAGAAGGTTGCAAAAAAACAATTGAGAAGCTGCATAACTATTGTATGCTCTGGAACCTCACAAAAAATATGCAGAAGTCGCAAGTTCTAGTGGACTACAAGCTCTTCAGTGCAGCAGTAATATCGGTTATGACCCTTGGCGCCCAAGTGGGGGCTTTATCAGTTTGGCGAAGAAGAAGGCCTATTATGGTTTTTTATAAAAAGATTGTTCCGCCTGCCACAGTACACGCCAACATCCACTTTAAATTTATGCAAAAGGTAATGTGTGTGCCTGATCACCGACTCCCAAAGATTGTTTCTGCATATTTACAGCACGTGGGAAAACCTGTCGGAGAAGCTATGCGTACCTTTAAGTTTGGACGACTCTATCGAATGAGTACTTTGGTCAGATCAAATCGTACTGTAGATGGGAGAGAACTACAGAGACGAATTTATAAGGAATGCGCAGCGCAGCTCGGTTCGCATGCTAGGAAGGGAACTTTATTACTCGGATGCTTACAGGATCGACCAAATTAAACACATATTTATGGCGTGTGGTAAGATACTGGCACTAAGCTTCATAGCACATATAATAACGGAGCTGGAAACTGTAATCTTTGTAATATGAGGGCGCCCTTACTGGTTGATCGGGATCTTTTATCCATCTTAATGGAGGGATCGATGAGGTTTATCATTTCCAAACTCGTCCACCTAAAGTGGTATATTTTTGCTTAAAAAAATCGCTGAATTGTGAGTGAAAGTTCATTTTAAAGTTAAAACGTGGCAATTTACGTTAAAAAGTAAAGGATCCCCACAAAAAGCTCCTTAAAAATCTTAAGATAATCACTTTAAGCCACTTTAATCTCAAATATACAAAATCCTGAAGTGATGGATTGAAGTCAAGCTCATAATAAACCTTGTTGCCATTTTGAAAATGATTTTCAACTTTGCGCATTCATAGTATCCATTTCACATCGTTAACCATATTTGTACGTATTTTAAAAATTTACTGTATAAATTTTTGCAACTCCCTCTAACACCCACCATTTGCTTCCCTCCCATTTTAAAGCCCATATGGCGTGTGGGTTTCGTGTAAATTACTCGTCTACACTGTTTTGTACTATTGACAGCAGTTGCAACAGCGGTAGCAGTTACTAGAGCATGACAATTTCATGCCCGCCATGTGGAATTGAGAAGTCCACATGTGTTGCTGGAAAACTTTGCGCTGCTCTGAACTCTGAGCTCTGTGAGCTGCGAGTGCCCGCTGCGAGTGTTTTTGTAGTTCCAAATTGTGAAATTGCTGTAAAAGGCTGACTGGCTGGCAAAAAAGGTTAAATTCCATTGACGCTGATGCTGTTATACGATAAGTTGGGCAATTGCGGCAAAACGAGTTAATTGGGCTTTCAATTGGGTACGACTGTGGCCTGTTTGTGTTTGCTAATTGCCACAGGGCCAAAGAGTGGAAAATGAACGCACGAATAAATAAATCAAATGAAATACATGTCAAACTGCGTAAGGATGGCAAAAAAGAAGTGCGGCAGACCAATTGATTTCTGCCAGCGACAAAAAGGTGGATGGAATGAAGGAAACTAATTGCAAACTTTTCTGCTACTGTCTAAATATAGGAAAGATGTTTCTGTGGCAACAAATCAAGCAGTAATTAAAAAAAACAGCTAGAGGAAAGCAATGGAAAGATTCTACTGAAAAGAGCACAATAAAACTTTTAAAGTTTCTATGTAGGTCCATTGTACTCTTTGACCTTCTTTTGTATTCTTTCTTAATGCTTATTTATAGATAAGTTTACACAGGCAAATAATATAGAGAAATTTTTATACAAATTAGTAGTGAATTTTTCGGCCACATTTCAGCATATGTCAGGATTTTGAATGGAACCAAGGATTTATTTGTAAGTCCTGCTAAGTCTCCCATCATGTATATTTAGCCAATTTTTTTGCCTGAATGAACATTTTAAGCGCATTTTCTTTATAAGCAAACTTTCATAGTAGAAGTTATTGAATTATTTGTGAAGTAGTTGTAAAAGTAATTAAATATCGTAATGATAATTAAAGCTTACATCTCTGCATAAATCTGCCAAAATACTAACAAAAACATACAAATTTAGCAAAGTAAAGTGTAATTCATAAAATAAGAGTTTATGACATAAATGAACAAAATATTTATTAAAGTAATAACATAAATAATTATTAAAAAGTTCTAAACTTAACGAAGAACTGATCAGGCTTGTTACTCTTCCTGATCAATACTGCTGCTATAACTACTTACTTTTCGAGAATAAGAAAGTGATTTAATATATACTGCTTTCGTACCAACTGTTTTTGGTACATAGAGAAAACAAAATTAGCTACACGCCACGTGTAGAAAAGACAATCCCAAACGAAACGAAGTTCACCCTGCTAAGCTTCACACGAAAAATGTAGAAAACAGAAAACTACACGTGGCATCTAAAAAAACTACACGAATGTGTAGAAATAAAAAAGTAAACGAGACAAGCAGAAATGTTAAATGCTGCGTAGACAGATGCAAAAGCTACATGACATTTTTGATTAAGCTTTTTTGAATTCCACTTGGAAATGTAGGTATTCTACATTACCGTCTACACTATCGTTTATATATCGAAAACCTTTACGCGTCTAAAAATTCTAAACGTAAATGTAGCTCAAACTCAGTACAGAAAATAAATATTTTTATACCCTTGCAGAGGGTATTATAAAATTGTGCGGATGTTTGTAACGCATAGAAGGAAGCATCTCCGACCACATAAAGTATATATATTCTTGATCAGCAGGACGAGCTGAGTTGATTAAGCCTTGTCCGTCTGTCCGTCTGTTTCTATGCTATCTCCTCCGTCAGTTTTAAAGCTATCCTCACCAAACTTTGCACGAAGTCTTTTGGTACAAATACGCTGCACATTTGTCGGAACCGGCCGGATCGGATGACTATAGAATATAGCTGTCATAGGAACGATCGGTCGAAAAACTAGTCTTAGTGAAAAAAACTTTTTTGTTTTTAGTGGAAACGCCACCAAAGTACGTATTTCTTAGTTTACTATCCTTTCCCATGATTTCACTAAGTTTGGTCGAAATCGGATGACTCTAGCATATAGCTGCCATAGGAACGATCTGTCGAAAAACTAGTTCGAGTGAGAAAAACTTTTTTGTTTTAAATGGAAACGGCCTTATCATTGGCATACACTTATTTGATATATTTTTACACAATTCTACAAAGTTTAATCGAAATCGGATGACTCTAGCATATAGCTGCCATAGGAACGATCGGTCGAAAAACTAGTTCTAGTGAGAAAAACTTTTTTGTTTTTAATGAAAACGTCCTTTTTATTGGCATATTCTTATTTTATATAATTTAACACATTTCTACAAAGTCTTCTCGAAATCGGATGAATATAGCATATAGCTGCAGTATGAATGATCGGTCGAAAAAGAAGTTCTAGTGAGAAAACCTTTTTTGTTTAAAAGGGATCGCCTCCAAATTTCGTAATTAACAGTGTATTACGCTTTTCCATGATTTCACTAAGTTTAGTCGAAATCAGACATCTATATAGTATGGATCCCGTAGAAAAGTAAGCTCCACAAATTTGTATTTTTCTTCTTCTCAAAAAGTAGTATTATTTACAAAAACTTGTTTGTTTTCAATGGAAGATGCAAGGGTATACTTTCCCCTATTTTTTCATCTAAAACCAGTTTTTCACACGTGCCGTGTAGGTTTTCTAAGTGAACGTTAAGGATAAATGCTACATTTAGCAAACGTGTAGCTCATCTTCGCTTCTTGCTTTCCTTTATAACTGTGACTTGTGGCATTGCCGCGCGAATGCTTGTATAGTCGTATGGGCTAAGCGGCTGGCAATTGTGTGTAAGTTTCCGAAACAGGCAAGTGAGTTGTGAGTTCGGGTCCCAGTCAAGGTTAGTGAAAAAAAATGAAGTTGTACGTTTTTCAGAAAAAAAATCCCTGCCCTCTTTGTGCCCCTTACTCCCCACGCTTCCCCACATCACCTTGTGTAAATAGAGTTTTTTTAATGTGTTCTGGGCCCTAAACGTGGCGTGAAGAAAAGCTACACGCCGCATTTAGAAATGAGAAAGCTAAACCTGACATGTAGAAAAGCATGTAGAAAAGATATCACTTATTATTTATTTTGAACCTAATTCAAAGGATAAAAATCAACTTTAACTAAGCGGAAACTGAGGCAAAGTCAGTGTGCATCAGCAAAAGAAACATTATATATAAATAATTTATTTAACCTGATTATATAAATACTAACAAAATGATTAAAAGAAAAATTTCTATAAATTCGGTTTTGTTTCAATATTTTATAAGAAATCCCGTAACTAGAATGTTGCTTTTCATGCCATTCAAAATGGGTTCTAGAAGAACTTTTTGGAATAGGTTTTATTTAAGCATGCTTCCCATTTATTTGAACGCTTTCATGCTGAAAGAACTCTACAATAAATCAAATTAAATTAGGCGACTTTGAGGTGCACGTCCAAATATCCACAAATCCGCTTGATGGATTCTGTTCAGCCTACGCCGACGAATGGGCCTTGTTAGAATTGTGGCAAGTCGATTATTGTGAGCAATCGCTCCCTGTATCGATTCGAATATTTCTGAATGGTTTCACATAAAGTGGAAATGTGTAAGTCCTGGCGTTTAAAATTCTTCGATGAGCCTTACTTACACATACCTCAACTCTCCTAATGGTGATGGTGCAGGCCGTTCCCCAACATGTAATACCCCAGTGAAGAGTAAGGAGGACTATGTTCCTAAAAACCCTGACTTTAGCCTTAAGGGAAGGCCACTCTTTGGCCGAAGTATCCAGAAGAACGTATTATTTACAAATTATTTTAGCAGCGAACGATTCATCCATGAAATATTCCCTTCCGAAGGATGTACATCTGGAACCTTTCTTTGAGAAACAGAGATTGGAAGGGAGACCCGAACGATTCACGAAGTTGAAAGCAACAAAAAAAACAACACATGCTGAAATAAGTTCTCGAGAAAGCATTCTTTGAAGTTTTTACGCCTAAACAAATGGCGAATGGAACTTTTCTACTTCGGTGAAAAGAATCGAAAGATGTGACTTTTTCATGGTGACAAGACTGGGAAGTACAAGAAAATGTTTGACTTATCTCAGATTCCAGGCCTCTGTTAATCTAGTTTCAGCGATTTCTCAGCCAATTCAGCTACGTGATTCTCACAATTCAGAGAGAAGTGGTTTTTTTTTTTTGTCCCTCTCGAAACTAAAAGAGGTTTTCGAACCGAGTCCTGCTTCAGCAATTGATTTATTCAGTAGAGTTAGAATCAAGTTAAATGCCTCTTTAAAATGTTAAGACGCCATTAAACAAAAATGTAAAAAACAACAAATATACCAACAAATTCTCAGCATCATTTAATCTCCCTTCCCCTTCGCCCACCTGCTCTGAATTCCCCAAAACTTTTGCATGCATTTATCTACGTTTTACATTATGCAAATGTTTGCCTTCATTGAGCTGCAGATTTACGGAATTTGGAAATAAAAAAAAAACTGCAAAACCTGCATTTATACCTGCACTCTGAATGCATTTCGTGTTTTGTCCTTCAAAAATACCACCGCACTTCGCACTGACATACAAAAGTATTGATTTATATATGTCGCTGGGCCTACAAATTCTAAATATTAATGCGCTCCAAATAGAAAGCGGCTTGTTTTAAGTATTTCTAGGTCTATGTTTTTGTTATTATTCTGCTTCTGCTGAATTTTTCATTACAACATTGACAGTGACAGCTGAGGAAAGTGGTGTGGGGATGGTGCGGGGTGCGGGGTGCGTTGTGGTACGGTGTCATTTGTAGCCCAAAAGGCAGCCAGCATAACGTGTGGCATAACATGCAACAATGGATGTGCTAGATGTGCTATGGGCATGTGCCGGATCTCTCTCTCTTTCTGTGTGTGTGTGTGTGTGTGTGTTGCCTTTGGGCACGCACAAATGTGTCACAGCAAGTGCTCCAGTTCCAGTGTATGTTCTTTTTGCTCTTTAGCGCCCATTCGATAGAGTTTCTTCGTCATTTTGTTTTTATTTGTTTCAACGATTTGGCAATGGCGTTCGCTCTAGCATCCCCTACCCCTGCCCCTAGTGAGCAATGGGCATTCGCTGACATTGTTGATGGCTTGACAAATTGCCAACAACAGCGCCGAGGGAGCAGTGAGGTATTAAGTGAGAGTTGTAGACAAGTGTTGTTGTTTTTGTTGTTGTTGTTGGTGTAACCATTGACAGGTGATGCATGGAACGGAATGGCCATTAAACGATAAATATTTCAACTGTTATTCACCGCAACCTTTTGACATTCATCTGTAATTTAATTATGCTCTTGCATACATTTTTGTAATGAAAATTTGATATGCCATAATTGGCATGAATACGAAATGAAAATTGTTTTTCTTCTTCTGTTTTCTGTTTTTTGTTATATTTACCGCAAATGCCGCATGCCGCGATGTAGGCTATAAAAATAAGTGCCATTGGTTTTTGCCCTCCATCAAGTATACGGCCCAGCCTGATGCGATATAATCCACTCGATGTCGGCAACATGTTGTAGTAACTGTTGTAGTTGTTGTTGCTGTTGGCTTTTGCTTTCAATTGTTTTGACTACGTAAATCAATTTATTGACAACATTTAATTTAATTCAGTTTTTGTGTTTCCATAAAGTTATTGTGTAATTAAATTGCTTGGCTTTTATGCATCTAATTGTTTCTGATGGCTATTCTCTGGTTGGGTTACAGTTAAGTCACATAGTTGGGCTTTTCACATTTCGGGGCACTGCCCACACACACTTGCCATATGCCCCGCTGGCCTCAGTGGCTTCATTTCTCATTTCATTTCCGTGCGTTTACGTGATATTTCTTATGCTTGGGCCCGACACTGCACTAATGTACCCGTACCCACAGTGGTCAGAGCTTAACTGACTGCGTGGCATCCAAGGATGTGGCCAGCAAGCGGCCTGACCATTTCACAGCGAACGGAGGAACAGAAGACTTCAACTTTGCGTTGGACAAAAGCTGGTCTGTTTACTTTACGCTTTCGCACGCGACTGCCACACTAGACAGGACACGACATTTGCCAAGCAGTCGGCAGTCGGCGGCACACTTGCCGCACATCAAGCAGCCAAATTCGCTCTCTCTCGCACGACATGGTCGTGGCTCTCTCGTCGCTTTATGGCAGCTTCGGTTGCGTGTGTGGCATGAAATTGGTCCATTGGGAAAAGGGTTGGGTGACAGGCCAGTGATTCCCTCCATTCACGTGGCTGAAATTGAATTGGGAATGGCGAAAATTAATGGCAAAAACAGATTGATTAACCAAGAGTTAACTTAATCAGTTCATTTGCATGTGGTGGAGAGGGTAGTCACTAGCCTGGAGCGAGAAACTTTTAAATTCAGACAACAAATGTATAATTTTGTGCTTCTGTATGCCAACATCTCCTCTGGCCAAGCCGAAAGTCACGAAAATCTTTGTCAAAAGAAATCCCAAAATCAACTTAAGGTACTCCAAAAGCGTCGAAGTCCAAGAACAAGCGAAAACGGCAAGTGCAGCACAAACATGGAGATGGTTACTGTGGCAAATCTCGAATCAATCTATTGTAAAAGATGTGTCAATAAAAGACCATCTTGCAGGGACTTGGAAAAGGCATTGGCGAACCCTACTCACGTATTGCGGTGGAAGGTACGCCTCGCCATTTGGACACTTTGTCTACTGCTCAGTGGTGTTATTCCTTTGTGGCAGGGTATACAAACGAAATAAAATTGGCCACTATTGTGGTCCTCCATTGTGGTCTTTAGACCTCTGGTAACATTTAATATCGGGGCTCTCCGAAAATGTCGTACGTTGATCCTCTAGAGTTCTTCCTCTTTTCGTTTCGTATTGTACGTCTATTAAGTACGCATGCGTAAACTTCTTCTACTTCTTTGATCGGGCCACAATCTTTTAAAGGTCTCGGCCGCTGCTATTAATAGACCACATACAGTTCGTGGTTCATTCGGATGCACAATTTTTCGACAACTTTTAAAGGTCCTTAGATCCTCCAAAGATTTTTCTCTTGATCACGCCAATGACCGCTCATTCGATGATTACCGACTTGTATGACGCCAAGTTCGTTTTTGGAGTGAGGGCTCCGCTCTTGAACTCCCTACTTCCATAGTAACATCGTTTTGCAAGAGAAATTCTTCTTCGGATTTACTGAGCTCATCGTTATTTCAGATCTCAAAGGTCTCTTGAGCATCCTGGAATACAGTGACTGCGATATGATTTTTCCAATCATAAGTTTTCGGCTTGGAACCTTCCGGCTCTACTTCGATGCCTGAGATCTACTGCCCAAGAAAAGCGAATAGGGCTAACACCCCGCGCGCAGCTACTCAACAAACCACACAGGTTAATAGCGACATCAGATGGTCGTTGCAGTGCGATCTTTAGTCAAGGTACTGCAAGCATGGTTTAGACTAGAGCTGTGTGCGTGAGCGATTTTTCTTTCACGTCACACCACAAATAAAAATCTCCTTCCGCCTTTTTTCAGTTTTCCGTCACCCGTTTCCCTTCAATACCGCTCAGAATACCCGCACGATAAAAATACTGCTACGATAATTGATATAACTAAAACAACGCAGTTCCTAATAGTGAAGCCTATTGGTGTATTGTAGTAAATTTTTAATTTCTTTATGTAAGTCAGATTTTCCTAGGCCCTTGTTGAATGTACCGGTGTCGCAACAAACGACCTGTGCCACTCTGTGAGGAATAAGACAACAATTTTTTGCAATTCTTTGGGTGTTGTAGTTAATTTCCAGAACTTTTTAAAAATTGAATTAAATAGTAAATAGGCAAGTCTTGGCAGCTAATATTCGTCGTTTTACTTTAACAATGATCTAAACAATTCCAAAAAATTTAAGTTCGAGCGGGATCTTGCGGCATCACAAGATGCACCCTCCAACAAAATGCCATATGGCCACTTAAACGACACAGACCTAAGTGTTAAAATATACGATGATTTACAAATAAAGCACGTAATCACTGGTCACAAGCACATTACTAGAACATAATTACAAACCTCTCAATCAAAAAGACACCTTCGATTAAGATTAATTTTTTATCAATATTTTTACAAGCTCCACTAATAGGCGCCAAATATTTTATTCTGCAACTGCAGTAACATATGTTCGGTTTGAACGCTCATAGCTCTGAGAAAATTGACCGCAAAACGAAGCGGTAAATAAAATAATGGTCAGTGAGTTATCAGTAATCGATAAAAAAAATTAGATGGAGTGAATTCGAAAGTTGACATTTTGCGTCAGATTGCAGATTTCGACCAGTGTGCGGCTCGGCGGTTAAAAAACTGTGAAAACCACTTAGCCAAACTGGTCTATTTTTCCGAGCGGATAGCAGCCCTGAATTTGATTATCAAATACTTCCTTAATTGGTTTCTGCTTTTCTATATATTTGTCCTACCTTGTACCTAGTAATCGCTGTTTTTTTTGGAACACGTATTGAAAACACTCGTTGTCAAGAACCTTTGAACGCATCCACTTCAACTTGACGGCTATTTGACAAGTGACTTTAATGCTGTATTACTGCATCAAAAGTTTTTGGCGAAAATTGCGTGTAGAGCTGGTAAGAAACTAGTGAAGTCTTTCTGATGTTGCGCCCTCAGGAAATCACCCAAAACTTTGGGCAGTCATTTGATGACACTGATAAAATAAAAGACCGCGCGAATTCCGGCCGTCCGCGCACTGTGCCAACGCAAAAAACCATCAAAAGCCTTGCAAGATTGCAAGCAGCTAATCTTGTCTCGTGATATGAATATAAGCAGGGACAGCATATCGCGCATTATAAAACGTGACTACTTGCACCGGCTACTTGCTCCACTTGCAAGACAAAATCGTAAGCATTGCGTCGCCAGTGCGCCAACAATGCCCACAGACGAATTCTGTTAGCTGACAAGCAAATTTTCACCATAGAGGAATCATTCAACAAACAGAACGATAGGGTGTATGCAGTGTCTTCAAGACAAGCTTCCGAACTCATTCCGAGAGTTCAGAGAGTCGCCTACGATGGGGTCACCAGGCACCTTTTTTGCAAAAAAAGGAGTCGAAGCTTCAGCGAAGTGTATCGGTACGACGTTTTGGAAAGGTTTGTGAAGCCTCTCAGCACGACATTATTTGCAAACAATCCGTGGACCTTTCAACAATACTCCGCTCCAGCTTACAAGGCAAAAACGACTCTAGCATGGCTAAAAAAACCATGTATCGTACTTCATTTAACCGGATGGTTGATTTGCTGATAGCCCAGACCTGAATCCATTGGACTACAAGGTTAGGTTGAGATGGCTAGGGACCCTTCACTTAGGCCAAGATAGGCCCATTGCGATACCATGCATATTGCCTATTTAAACCGATTGAACCACTGTGAAATAAGTAAAAATTTTAGTAGACACGGAATCTCTATCTTAGATAGTTCCGAGAGGTTGAGTGGAAAGGGGTGACCAAGTGTTTTGAGTCTCCTTCTACTAAGTGCTGGGCAGTGGCATATAACACACTTGCAGCTTCTACAGAAGTCATTGTGGGCGACTCCTAAGCGTGCTGCATGTCTACCGATAAGGCAGTGTCCCGTTAGGGCTCCGACCAGAAGAGAGATGTTTCCTCTACTTTGGCGTAAAAGGCTACTGATACGTTTTATGTCGAACGTGGGCCACGTGACCCTAGCTACAGCGCAAACAGGAAGGTTGTTGCATCGTTCACTAGCTAGGCTTGTGATTAGTTTATATAAGGCCAAAGGCAACCCTATCGTGCTCTTCTCCGGGAGGACCTGGATGGTAGTGCCCTGTCTAGCCAGCCTGTCGGCTGACTCGTTACACTCAATGTTGCGGTGACCAGGCACCCAGATAAGGTGGATCCAGAGATGCCGAGCGATCTCATTTAAGGATCTACGGCATTCCGTGATTGGACTACAAACTGTGGTCCGTTTTCGATGCTATGGCTTGCTCTACTCGACACCCAAATATTGTGTCTTTGAAGCTCGCCTTTGTCAGAGCAGTATACAATTTCCTAACGATCTGGCAACACCAGCGCAGCGTTAAGTTAGCTGCGCCTCGGCATTTCATGAATTGACAGCAAATTCATAGTCAACTTTCGTGAGTAGTAAATTGACATGATAACAAATTTCAGTACTTTAGAGTAGAACTATGACTTTATTCGCAAATAATTTGCTGAAATATATCCGAAAATTTTAGGCTCACCTTTTAGGCCTCTTTAGCCAAATTTGTATCAAAATTTGTAAAAAATGATTTGCCTGTGTGTGTGACCTTAGCTTTACCTTTATACTTGTTATACTAGAGTTATAATGAATCTATTTTTATCATCTTTCAACCAGCTGTTTATATTGTTGTCACAAGAAACTCATCAACAAACCAAAGGCTGAACAAAAGTTGAAAGAAAATGGAGACGATATCAACTCCATTTCCTTTCAACTTTTGTTCAGCCTTTGGTTTGTTGATGAGTTTCATGTGACAACAATATAAACAGCTGGTTAACTTTTATGGCAACTTTTCGTACAAACACAAGAAAAACCTCTCGTTTTATAGCAGCTGCCTGTGCGCATTCTCCTGTGCTCTCGTCGCTCTTCTGCACGGTCTTGCAGCCAGCCGAGACGAGGCGACAAGTCGTGTCGCGTCCCCCAAGCGACTGCAAACAAACCCCAAAAACCGCTTAAATTTGGGTTATTGTGCTGAAATTAGTTAAGGTCTAAGTTTTTTTTTTTATTTGTAGACCCCTGCTCAACTAGCAACTTTCCATTTCTTGGACATTTGGGCCAATGCTTTGCATACTTTTGGGGTTGACACAGTTTGGTAGGCATTTCCGTGTAAGAATTACGCGCGTTATCTTGGAACGCTGCAGCGCCCAATTCTGCTTGGCTACACAAACACGCAGGGCGCTGGCAATCCCGTTAAGTGGCCCTAAGTGCGCACACATACTCGTACATATAAAGTTGCAAAAAAAAAAAAAAGGTACTCGGTCCAGGGTTGTGTAATCTGAGATTTGGCTCTGTATGTGTGTGTCCATATTTCTTTCACTTTTTTTTTTTTGACTGCAAAATGATATATCATTTATTTGGCTGGGGCTATGTTAATTCTTTTTATTTGCCGGCTTGGCCATAGTCAAATAAATTGCCCGCAATTTCCAGCCGAAGCACATAAAAAGTTACACTTCTTGCGGATATGAAAGTATATAGTCAGTCCGTCTGCCCGCACACAGCATTCCGCTTTCATTATCTAAAAACAAGAAAATCACACACAATCAGTTAACGTTGCGTAGCAAATAAACTCGACAAGAGCGGGAGGGGGGGTGGGGGGTGCAAAATGAAGAAGACGAACGACAAACGCAAAAGTTTGCTCGCCTTTGTGTGTTTGTGTGTGGGGAAAAAGTTTGTCGACTGCCTTGTTTGCCAGTTTGCAGCAGTCAATGGTGCGTCATTATTTTCATTTATTGGCACAATCAGTCAACGTTTTATTTCCGGAATGTAATTAGGTGAACTGCCAAAGACAAACACACGCCGGAAATACGCAGACAGTTGGAGATCGACCGTAAGTATTTTTTACGAGCGAATGAGTATGCTAATGCTCGTTATGACAGAGCAAATAGTACTGCTTCACCATACACAGAGGAAAACAATGCAGGCTGAACTATTTGGCTACTTTTTCTCCTCGGCAAAAGGCTGCGTTGAGTGGAAGCAAAGCCTTTCTCAACTGGTGACTTAGTCTTGAAGTTTCGTTTCCAGTTTTGTTACCTTAAACTTCCATTTCAATAACCTTTCTTCAGCTTTTGCATTACCCAATTGTTTGTTTTCTTTCGCTCAGTGCAAATGCGCATATGGAACCCAGTAAGACACACGGAGTCCAAGTGTGCACTTGTCTGGCCTGAAGCATGTTTATTTGTCTGCCTCTCGTGGGCCTGTTAGTGTCTATGGTGTGTGTACTTGTACTTGTACTCGGTGAAGGACGCATTTTGGCTTACTTTCGCAGAAATAATTGTACCCTCGAAATATGGAGAAAACCCCTAAATGGCCAATTTGTTAACTCATCAAATGATTGAATTGAAAACCTATACAAATAATACCCAACAATAACGAGCTTACAGTCGAAAAACAAGCTGCAGCCAAACTGGCTGGCAGTTGAACAAATTTCAAGTTTTCCGTGCACCCCTCACCTTTTTCCCTTTTGCTGCATGCGAAATAAAGCGAAAAGTTTGCGTGAGAAATTCGCAGCGAGAAGATGAATTGTCTGGCAGTTTGGGCCGCAAGTGAATTGAAGCGATCCAGATAGAATTTGAGCGCAGTAAATTTTTCAATCGACTCGCTAATAAAGGCAATAAATATTCGATTCGCTTTCGCTTCCACTCGTAGCGTTTCGTTTGAAGTGTTTTCGAGTGTTGTGCAGTTTGTTTTATACACAACCACACACACACACACACACACCGACTTGAGCTTATATACTATATTTTTATAATTTGTGGGCTGATTGTAGTTTTCCGCTTTCTGCTTTCCTGTGCTGGTTAGACAGCGACAGCGAAAATTTCATTTCGTTTCAATTTAACGTGCTGGTATTTCGCCTTCCGTCCCCAACTAGTTTGGCGCAGTAAATAAAAGCAGCCAAATAGAAAGCAGCCAACAAAGCAGAAATGAAGAAATTCTTTAAACGCTTCGCACCCCGAAAATGGAAATGTGTCACACAGTGTCTCGCTCGGACTCGGACTCGGCTTTTGCCTGTCCACGGCAAAATGTGTTAAGCGCATAAATGAGCCGCAGAGTCAAGTGAATTGCATGGCTTCTAAATTTTTGCTGACGTTGACGAGCTGGCAATAGTTTTAGTTTACATCGCATTATTTATGTGTCCAGCGAATGGATAATGCTAAAGCTTTTCTCCCTTAGGCAAGCTCATTTTCATTTTTCAGCCGTTGTCAGCTTGAAGCGGGCGAAACTTTTTATATTGTTTGTTGGCGTTGGGGGCCGCGGCAGCAACGGCAGCGGCCACTTAGCCAAATTGAATATGGAAATTGATTTTTATTGTAATTTTTGTCGATTGTTTGTATTGAAAGGCGGTAGCTGGAGTCTTACACTGGAATCAAATTGGGAATGGAATCTTCACTTAAAGGAACAATTTATGTTTAAGAGCCACATATGTCTCAGCATGGGGCGTATCCGAGAAAATAACACCATATTTGGGTATTGAGGGTGTGAATTAAAATAAAATCAAAGCATATTACTCTCAACTAGTTACAAAAAATATTTTTTTGCCTGCAATTCCGTTTCGGTTTGGTTTTGCTGTTCTCAATTTCGAATAAAATTGCTTACGTTTCACTTTTGGCAAACCACGGGCCGAACGAAATCGGCACTAGAGAATCAAGCGCCTCGATCGAAAATGGAACAGTCGGAATTGAGAGAGGCTGGCTCTTACGTTTTACATTTCGTTTACGTGGCTGGCACTGCCAATTTCTCGAGACATTTAACAACAAAATTTATTTTAATTCAGTTAAAGTCTAAAATGCAATTCAGATTACATAAATAAGTTCTAAATTGATCACAGAATTAAGGAAAATTACCTTAATGTACATTAACTGTTCGAGTTCCTAATTTGCCAATTACTTTTCATTTCACCGGCCAACATGAATTACTTTTTAAAAAGAAAAACACTTTCTTTTTTGTTTTTGTGAGAAACTGAATCAATTCCATTTTCGAAAAGTAGCAGTGGAAGTGGAATTGAGAACATGCCTGCATGTGATTTAAAACTGGTTTTTGGACTAGATTTGGTCTCTAAATCACAAAACTTCTACTAGAAATGGATATGAGAACAAAAACAAAAAATCTTTCTAATATATAAACTAGTTGGCCCGACGACCTTCTTATCGCCCAACAGTCAACAATTGCAGTGATTTCTTTTTAACTTAATTAACGGGATGTCCTGAAAATCTCTGATTTTGGCGTCGATTGGCTTAAATCGCTAATCCTCGTCCGACTTTGGTTTCGTTTTCTTCGAGAGCGAAGGTGTGTGTTTGATTATGGTCCTACTCAAAACAGTGATATATTGCGTGGATTTGTGAGTTCGCTGTTGGTTGGTTAATGTATTGGCTGGTTTGTGTATTGGTTGTTTTGCCAAAATCCCCAATTAAAAACAACCGAAAAGATTTCTTGGACACCGAGAATTTGTTTTGGATTGAATTTGGCTTGAAGATTTTTTGGGACACCGCTGAATGTAATTTAATTAATGCAATAAAACAAATACACAAAAATTATTGAGTTCAATAGTTCAAGAAATACATTTGCTTTGATGAAGCTGTATATTTTGCTGTTTGGTTTACACTTGAGTTGGTTCTCTCCAATAAAAAACCTTCTGGTATTCGTTATTTATGTGGTTTTCATTGATATTCGGATTTACTTTGATGATGTGATCAAATTAATCCGCCCGAGTCGTCGACAGATAGACAGCAAATACTTGAAAAAATCTTGATCAGATAGATGGCTCCATCTCTCTCTCTCTCTCATGTTCGCTGCCAGCTGAAGACTCATCACATAGATTGGATGATTTGAGGCAATCGTTTATTATATATTTCAATCGTTTGTATATTCAGTCTATCTTGGATGGACTGACAGTGCTTGGGGGAAATTCTCTAAGCAATAAAATCATTACAACTTTAAAACTTCTCGAAACAGTGCTTCCAATGCGCGTTGGTGTACCATTGTGAACTCGTCCCCAAAATGGACTAAAACTTCGGCCATTGTCGCAATGTTTCATGTCGGTTGTTTAAAAGTTTAAAGGTTTAAAGGCAATTTTAATGCTGAGTGAGCTGAAAAGCATCCCAAAAATTTGGCTCCTATTCCAGAAGAGGCAACTGTTACCGCAATGTTGGATCTAGCACGAACAGATGCCAGAATCATACGTAAAGTAAGTCTTCCCAAAATTGGAGGTTTAACGGGTACAGTTGACCAACACATCCTATTTACCCGTCGACAATTGCCATCTATTAATTCTTCTTAACAGTTTAAAATTTGCAAATTTGGAGTTTTTTTTAATTTTAAAATAAAAATTTTTTTTACCTCTTCCCATTAAAAATGGGAAAAGGAGGATCATGAAGTTGTGCAAACGTTAACAGGTAGAAGAAAGCATTTGCGACCCTATAGAGTATATATATTCTTGATCAGCATAAACAGCCGAGTCGATCTAGCCATGTCCATCTGTCCGTATGTCGATCTCAGAGACTATAAGAAATAAAGCCAGAAATTTTTTGCATGTAGGTAGGTGTATACCAGATTCAAATCGCGTTTGTTTCAGATTTGGAAAATTCCCTCCCCTTCCCAGAGCCAATTTTAAAGTTATACCCTCGAGACTTTTATATATCAAGTTAGGCCCAATCTCTATCTTTTCTGAAAAGACCAATAGGTTTATTTGTATCTTGTAGTGTGTATTTGTGAGTGTGTGTGTAAGTGTAAAGGAAAACACGAAATCAAGGGAAACAGGGTATTTTGGAATCGGGGGACTCGACTAAGTATGTATCATTGGACAGCACTGGCGGCTGTGTCCTTCTATTTACATGCGTAATATTAATCTTATTCTAATACAAATTAATTGAGTTAAAATGGAATGAGGTAATGTACAATTTTGAGTATAAAACAAAAGCTTATATTTCAGTGTATTGTATTTACATTTGTGAGTGAGGGAAAGCTTAGCT
This sequence comes from Lordiphosa collinella, assembly GCA_018904265.1. Classification (NCBI taxonomy): domain Eukaryota; kingdom Metazoa; phylum Arthropoda; class Insecta; order Diptera; family Drosophilidae; genus Lordiphosa; species Lordiphosa collinella. The sequence goes on from JAEIFV010000378.1 coordinate 236,124, forward strand.
TAGATAACATGGTACATATTACTTAGTCTTATAAAAGAAATGTTTGATTATAAATGTTGAGGGTTTGAGTCGGAGAGAAAGTTTAAAGGAACTATGATTTTTGTAAGTCTTTGGTTTCGAATTTACAGATGCTCTATGTTAGCGGTGCTGTTGATGTTGCAAAAGGAACATGTACTTAAGAATGGTGTAGGGTCCATGTAATGTGAATGGGTAAGTTTGGTGTCCCCTAATTGTAGTAAAAATTTAAATAAAGGTGCAGACCATACAGAATCTCTCCAACTGTAAAAATTTAAAAAAATTTTGCTTTAAAAATTGGAGAACGAAAGTTTATTGGGTATCTCAAAAAATCATAAGGGATGTGTGTAATGAGAATTCAAGAAACTTCTTCGCAAGCGGAGATTAGGAAAAAGCAACATTTGAGGATCAGAATGCTACGATCGTCATACAGCCGAGCAATCGACGGCAGCAATTTGCTGAACAACTCGAGTCCCAGTGGAACACCAGTGAAAGCTAACTCGGAGACATGCTATTACTGAAAATGTAGCCCAGAGTCGAAAAACTTGGTGTGTTTTAAAACTAGCTGCAATATGCCAATTTCATATCAGCTTAAAAGCACTTGGCATCAAGGTCCAGTACATTGAAGGGTTTTTTTTCATTTTTTTTGAAATTAAAAGTTAAACTTGCTTAAAATGCATATTTTGCCAATTTTTATGCTTCCTTTAGTGATGAGGTACATTTTTTTTGGTTTTTTGGATTTCACTTTCACATTCAAAAGAGGAGATATCTTCGCTTAAGAAAATCGTTGAGTTTAGTTTGTATAGTTTATTTTGAACATAAGAAATAATTCTTTAAAATAATATCAAAGTATGCCAAATGAACAAATGTATTTTAAGCCACTTTAAGCTTCAATTACCAAAAATCGAGTCGTGATGGACCATTTCCGAACACAGTTCTTGTATAGCACACAAAAATCATCTCGAATCACTACCAACCCATTCAATATACTGGACCTTGTTGCCTTGTGTAATTAGATGATGCAATCTCTCTACCAACAGCCAATTATAAGCTTTCCAAGAATTCCTTGATGAAATATTCTGCGCTCTCTGGTCACTGTTAAATTTGCTCTTTCCCGTTTATTATTCGTCTATTTCCACAGTTTTTCCAGGAATTCTAATCAACGAACAGCAGTTTGCAGTGCAGCTTTTGTAGCAAATTATGCCTTTCTTTTGTTTTAATAAATTTATGTTGTTTACAATTCTGCTGGAGTGCTTTAAGCCCGAAGCCATTTAACCTAAAGGAGTGATTGTGTGAAATAGAAGGTGGCATGATTGCACCCATAACAGGAATTGATTGAGCTTTGACGCTTATTCCAAATAATTTAAGTGAATTGAAATAATGGTTGTGTGTTAAATTAACAATTGAAACACATTTAGAATAAATAGAGAGTCCAACTCATTCAGTACATGAAAGGTGAAAGGTAGGTGGTGCTGCTGCCACACATAATCTCCTTTTAATTGGCTCAATTGACCTAAAATCATACCGAAAAGCTGATATTGCAAGCAAAAACAATAAATAGACACAGCAAGTACCTACGTTTAATGCATCGTAGCGGAACGTACGTAAGGGAAATGTACAGAAAAAAATAGAGGAAAGTTAAGTTCGGCTCGGCCTAAGTTTAGTATCCCCTGCAACCTGCCGTAGGGTCTTCTTCATCAGCTTTAGGTGTGGCTTTCTCCGTGGCTTGCCACCATACCAGTGTACCGTGCAGCAGTATCGGTCGTATTACTGAACTGAAGAGCCAATGCATCAGATTTGTTGATAGGCCCCAAGGGCTGCTTAGCATCTTCTATGATGCACTCTTTCTTCCACACTTGGCCTTCCACGACGTTGTTCTTTGGCGTTAGTGGTATTCCATTTAGCTTTGGAGGAGTCCATTGCGGTATCTTGTATCTTTTGGTGAAGAGAATGAGGTCCGTCTTCTCCGCATTGATACTAAGTCCGGCTTCTGTGGCCCATTTTAGTATCTCCTTAAATACGGAGTCTGCTTAAGCAAAAGCCTAGTTCACAACTTTGACAGACATTTAACCACTTTTAATTACAAATTTTCCCGAGTGTATGACACCAGGAAGTATGAGTGTCTTAGACTCAATTGGCATTGATTTCTAAAAATATTTTTATTTTCAACTTTTGCAGGAATTTTTGCTATTTTTCCGTGAAAGTACAGCAAACTTTGTGGTGTGGGGCGGGGAGCCCAAAAGTTTATTGAAATATTTAGCGGGAACTTAAGTAATAAGTTGCCGAATCAGTACGCCAAAGATTAAAGTCCAATAAAACAGCGTGATTCGTGAGGGCAGGGGGCAACGCGAAAGGGTGGCAAACTCTTTCAAAGCTCGGCGTAACCCGAAAAACCACTGGCAGAAATTGGTTTCGCTTTTAAATTGGGGCGTAAAAGTTTTTCAGGCCAAAGCCAAGATAGTAATGGGCTTTTAAGCTCTTTGAGCCGCAAATTAAAATCGTTTGGCCATAATGACAACAAGTGTAAACGAGTGCCAGCACGGCCCATCAGCTGCAGTTCCTTTTGCGTGTGAGCAACAAAGGACAACGTACATAAAATGGCACTGCAAACGAGATGAGGACGCGGATGATGGAAGTCGTTAATTATTTTTACACAATGAGCTTGCCGAGCGGCCAATTATCTGCCATAATGCTGTGATTTAATTTAAAAACCTGTCACTGAAATGAGTGAAAGAAGCGCGCGAAATGGCCAGCCCTTGGCTTTGTTCTTCTCTTGGGACAATATCTTGTTAATTATACCCCACGACTATGACTATGATGACAATGGCACCTTTTGCATGTCCGAAATTCAAGAATTTACGACTTAATCTGCCCTCAACCAGCAGGAGCAGCAGCAGCAGCAGCAGGCAGTCGTGGGTCTTTGCCTTTTGTTTGCTGATTGCATTACGTTCTCCTCACAGTGCAAAAACTTTTAAATGAAAAGTCCAAAGCCAGCTTATGGCACAGTTTATATCCGCTTAAGCCGTTTCATTACGACCAAAACCCCAAGAGAAGTTTCATATTGGCCCAAACGCTTAGCCAGTGGGTTAGTTTATTGTTTAATGTGTGCCTAGCAATTAGCCAGTTGGAATCGATGATCGATAAGGCGGTGACTTATGGCTGGCCAATCGTTTGAGCGTTAGTGCTCAAGTGTCCCAAAAGTGGCTTATCAAATTGTTGACGTATGAGAGCACACATATGGTAGCTAATTTGACGTCTGTCTTTGGAGGGGGTTTTTGTTTCATTTTGCCAAAAAAAAGAAATTAAATTCTTGATGTCAGTTAAAAGAACATTTAACCTCCGGCTCAAGTTGCCAAAGCAGTCTGTCAAAGTCAAAGTCAGAGTGAAGGTTCAAAGGTTAGACAAAAAGTTGTTTGGAGAACGATAGATTCCAAGACTAGAAGAATCCCAATTGGTTGAATGTGTCTACATAAATTAATTCACTTTTGGTTGAGGTAGACTCGGCTGCAGCTGTTCCGGCTGATGATGATGATGATGCTGATCTGTATGCCTGCATTAGGCTCATGTCAAGCATCAAAAAGGCTCACAAATCTGGATCTACTGTCGTAACAGAGAGTAGCCTAATTAGTTTTCATTAGGATGCACATGTTGGCCGTTTCCGCGCCCACTCGATGGTCAGTTGATGCAACATACACAGGCGCAACAGAGCAGCAACAGTGGCTTCCGTTTCGTGGCTGGACGTGACTGTCGGAAAAGGAAGCGGATGCGGATGTGAATGCGTTCAGGTTCAACTGGCTGGCACAGGTGCATGTGCGTGTGTGTGCCTCCGTGCGGTGTGTGTTGGTTTAAGTGCAAAACGCATCATGTGGTTAATGCACTTTAATTGCCGTTAGTTTGCCCCCACCGCCATGTTGCCAGTTGCGGCCTCATGCGCGCGCCATTTAACTTGATTAAAGTTCAATTTCCCTGGCAAACTTTAAGCACTTCTAAAATGTAGCAAACAAAAAGCCGCGCGCATACTAAAATGTAATGGCGGAATCAACTGGAAAACCCGTAACTGTAAATCTACGGCACACAAAGGAAGTGCCCGAGCAGTCGTCCCCGTATTCCCCAGCGTGCAATGAAAGCGTTAATAAATTTCACGAGCCCGGCCAAAAACGAAGCTAGAAACCTCGTCCTTTTCAAATGCAAATGCGAGTCGCAGCTCATTGAAAAATGTAAATCACATTTACAATCAGATTAAATCTCAATAAGCAAATGCTATTTAACCATTGGACCGCAAAATACTGTGCCTAACCCAATCCGCTTCGTTTTAGTTGCCTCATGCATGTGGCACCAATGTTGGCCAATGTGTTGCCTTGGCATTAACATACAACAATTCTGTTTACTATTTTTTCGTTTTGGGCCAAACAAAACTCGGCTACATGTTACACATGTTACACAATTTATAATGCTTTTTATTTTCCTTTTCGCAAAAATAAATGCAAATTATTTACAATGAAATGTGACAGTCAAAAGTTTAACATGCTGAACGCTATTTGCATAGAAAACTCATTATGAATTTTAAACTTGATTTCGCACAAAAAAGGAATGGAAAGAAATGGTTAAAATGAAACAAAATCAACAAATTAATTGGTAAAAATATTAAACTAAAAACAAAATCTTAATGAAATGAATGTTTCGTTCCTAAGGTTATGTTTCCAGTTGTGAAGCAACGAGAGGTAAAGTAAAATTTTCGTACAAAACAGTTGGAAGGAAGGCAGAGGTAAAAATTACTTCAACCTTTTTTGTATGAAAGTTCAAAAAATGAAAGGTTAGAGGAGCTTAACTAATGAGTATGCCTAGATAGTCGGTCTACATCACTAATCGAAATTGGAGGCCTCTAAACGCATTGTTGATGTAGCTTTTGTATTTTCATTTCTGACTAAGTTAAAAAGAAGCCGCCCGACCTTCTGTAACGCTACCAAAGCTTCTAAAGAAGTTTACTCTTACCGTAAAGAGCTGTTAACACATATTTTCACTCAGCTCAGCACACATCAAAGACAGAAAAAAAGCACTGAAATGTCCGCATTAACAATAGAATGTTAGTCGAATCACTTTCAAGAAGCATACTGCATGAACGGAATTGCGCAAGTATTATATTTTGTTCTCTCATACACAGAAAAAAACGCCTAAGTACAATCTTGTTTTCATAGCGTAGTCCCGGCACGAGCTTAAAAACTCTATCACGATTAACAGAATATTCTACTCAATTCTATCCCTTTCGAGATCAAATGTTCATAAGTTAGGAACGAGAGCAGAAAAGTATAAATAGCATTTTAAGTATGGAGCAACAATCTTTTGCTTTGTTGCTGTGCGATGAGATGCTATTCCATTTGAGTTCACTTCAAGGCTGCAAGGTTGTGAGTTCGAGTCCCAGACAAGACTACAAAAATTTGTATATTTCTTTGTTTTTCAAAAGTTTTAAATAAATCAAAACTACTATTGTGTGGGTCTGCCTTGAATTAGAATGTGTCCTATGGGATATGTAGGAAGAAAGGATAGGAAACAGAATCTTTCTGGAAATGCCAATTAATCAGTAATATTATTCAAATGATCCTGCTTTCGGGCTGCAACATTGAACTAGAATCCTTTGCTTAATTTAATCTTTATGACATACACGGATAAACGGGATAAATTTGATCTTTTAAGATTAAAAAAAGTGAGATCTAATCAATCTAAATTCGGCTAGGCTCAAGACTAACCGGTATTACCCCGCTTTCAGTCCTGTTTCGGATTGTTGTAGTCCCGTACGGACTGATATTTTTTTGAGTGTATACATTGTAAACTCAGAGAAAAAACCAGGAAGATCGTTCTTGATATGAAGAGTATTTAATGTTGAAAGTACGAATATTTTTGGATCCGAGAAAAAAAATACTGAAATCAAGAAAAGAATTCGAAAAGAGTATTCTTGGCTTTAACATTTGTAATCTTAATATCAAGAACAAATCTTCTTGGTTGCCAGCAAAAAAAGGTCAGTGCGGATGGTGGTAGCACAATACCAACCACTCCACTCCCTTTGTTGTGACTTAAGGCCAATACTCAGATAAGATAAAAATTTAGTTTGGCCCAATACTTCACATGAATAGAACCACTTTTAAACTGTTTTGAAATCTGATTTGCTTTGGAGCAGCCGACTTTTCTAAATGAAGCATTGTTAAAAACTAAATAATTTGTATCTCATCTGAGTATAGGCCTTAATTAAAAAATTTTCTTTATTGATTTTTTTTTCCTACCCTGACTGGGACTCGAACTCGAAACCTCGAAATCCTGCACTCACTGACACTACCGCTCAGCCAACGGCACCACTCCTCTGGTGTTTACCGCGGCGTCTAAGTCGTATTATAAATGCCAGTGCCAGCCAATGCTGAGAGCGAGAGAGAGAATTGTTCTCATTTGTTGCTCGCGCTCTCCGTTTGTTGGCTCCCCGCACTTCCCTCGCCATCAAGCTCGAAGACGAGAACAAGTATGTTATCGGATTCGAGAAGATTTCTTCTTTAAAAACCAAGAAGAAAAAATCTTGAATGCAAGAAGAATTCGTTCTCGCCGATTCGTACTTCATTTCTCTGGGTGTACTTTTTCATTTGCAGCTAAACGCACACTACTAAGAGGGGTGTTCAGGATCAAAAGTTGGCTTAATAGAAGAAGATAAACTTGAAAATTGATAGTGAAGCTCTTTGCTTTGCTTTGCTTTCTTAGCTTTCAACTATTGAGCTTTTGCTGCAAAGCTTATTTAAAGGGGGTGGTACAAGTTGCGACGAAAAAAATGGACACTTTTTTTAATTTATTCATAGCTCAGATATTTAAAAATATTTCCCGAAATAGATTTTCAAAAACTCGAATGAGTTTAGGAGGTAAAATCCTGTAAGTGACCCAAGGTGATCCAAATTTTCTAGCTACTGCAAAACTTTAATCGCGTTTTTCTCGAAATCACGCTTTTCAAAATGGCTGCAACGATTCGGCCAAAACTAATGGACTGATTTTGTTCAAAGAGGTGTCAAACGACGCAGAATTGTCTGTAAACGTGGGGGCTCAGTTAATATAACTGCTAAAGAGATCGTAGATTAAAAGATTGAAGCTAGACAGTCAAAAAGCTCTTGTTGGTTAATAACTGCTAATCAGATCTCGAGGACCTAAAAAAGTTATAAAATCGGATCTCAAAATGCTTTAAATATTTTACATCTTTTGCTACCAACAAATGCGTTAAGCGTAGACTGAAAGCATAAAGCTTGGGACTCAAAAAGGCGCCTGCAGAAGCTAGGCGTAGAGTGAAAAGCTCAAGAGTCAGGTATAAAAAAGCGTTTGTCGGTAGAAATGCTCATGTCCGAAAAAACAGGGCGCGAACAAATGCTAAGCGTAGACTGAAAAAAGCTTAAGCATCGGGACTCAAAAAGCACTGCATCTTTCACACCTTTGCCCATGGTATAATCATACCAGGTAAGTTCAAGATTTTTTTTGAGTACTAAGCTTTTGTCAAGAGCGCGAGAGAAAGTGGGAGATTGAGAGAGAGAGAGTAGGAGAGTGAGAGCGAGCGTTGAGCCAGCGGCGCACATGGACGCACATTTTGTGTGCTTGTGTGTGTGTGTAAAAACAAGGGTTTTCAGAATAACAAACATTTAAACAAACAAACCAATTTTAGTGGTAAATATTTATTGAAACAATTTTAATATTATTAATATTAAAGCTAGAATTGAACATCCAGATGCTTTGATATACATACGAAAGTATAAACTTGTCCGGCGACAATGCTTACAGTTGAGAGGCACTCAAGGCACTGAACATTGTGATTACTTTGCTGAGGGCACACACTCGGATGACCTTACCTTACTTGTAGTATCATGCCTTTGCCTACCAACAAAAGCTATAATAAAGTTTTCTTCCCACCGTCACGGGGTAACTCATTTTTAATCATATCATTTTTTCAATAGTGATTTCTCATACCCAACGCAAAGTTTTGTGCATTTTCTATACTCTTTTCCGGGGCTTTTTCCCCGTTACCAGAGACACTTTTTCAAATTAAAACCATTGTGCGTGGTGCTTGTCTGTCTAGACCGCCCATTTATTTGCATACAAAGCCGCAGTGAACAAAAGGAAAACGACAGGAGCAGCAGCAGCTACGCGCAACTGCGTCAACAATGTGCAACAATGGCCAATGTCAGGATGCGGCTGTGGCTGCAAAAACGCGCCTTGAAAAGGCGCAACAGAACACACACACACACACCCAGAGAGACACACGCGGTCGTGTGAAGTGCAAATGAAATGCCATTTTTAATGACAAAATGGCAAAAGCGGAGCCCGTGCGGCTCGCATTCATAACTCGTATAAATCATTGCGCATTTGGGCGCGTGTAATGAAAATGCTTAACAGCTACTTAAAGGCTGTAAACAGCCAACAGAAGCCCCCAACACAATGCCGCTTGCCGCTTGCCACTTCAAGCGCATTACATGACTCGACACTCTAGCACTCCAGTGACAATGGCGTCATTAAAAGGCCCTGCCATTGAAAATCAGCCGCCTTTGAGATGATGATATGACAGCTGAAAGCTGCGGCTTACCTTGCGACTGTCAAACAAACAACAAAATGGCTGCCCACATTCAAATTAGCAGTTGTCGCCTATTAAATTTGCACGTGATTTCCAGGCTCAAGTGGCGCTCAAAAGCCACAGCTTTAGCTTTGCCAATGTGGCAGCTGCGTCTGGCATGCGCCAATGAACCATTAGCACCACCGAAAGTTGGCCCAAGTCTTGGGCCTGCACTTTATACTTTTGATAAATCGTTTGAGTTATGCGACCGAAAATACTTTTGCTTGCGTTGCGTCGACTTTATTTCTCTGGAGGTGCTTCTGGGACAATGTTTTACCTTATAAATCTTGTTTGCTGTGTCGCATGATATATGAGACTGGCACAACGAGGACACAACAGCAGACAGTAACATCTACATGCAAAAGCCAAGCATGCACTGAGAGAAAAGTTATGGGAAATCTAATTTAAATACTTACCTTTGGTTTCGACTTCAGATTTCACACTTTGATACTTTTTCTTCAAGTGCAGCTTCCAAAGATAAATCTGTCGCTGCCTCTTTTGGCAGCCGGTAAACTTAGCCACTTTTCAAAATTATTTTGCCCGTAGCTTTTACTTTGCATGTGTTTTATTTTTTGGCATCGACGTGATTTCTCGTTTGTGGCCCATGAAAAATGAATTGAATTTGTCTGGGCTGCGCCAAAGGTAAACACCACAGAGATTTCGGTTTGATTGTTGTTGTTTTGGGGCGTTAATTAACTGGCTTTCTGTGTGCCAGTAGCTTAACATGCATGTAACATTCCAGCAAAAGCCAAATCGAATTGAAAACCAATTCCCAGTCAGACGGCCAGGCAACAGCCCATTTGATAAGTTGTATAAATAAAAACAAAACAGTGATAAGAAAATTCATGGAAATTGGAAGGTTTTTACGCTCTATATACTTAAAACATAATAAATTATCAGGCTTTTTTTCTATCAGTTCCCCGAAAGAGCCAATTTCCTAGAAAGATGTTTTCAAATCGATAAATCGATCCGTAATTCTCCTGAAGTGCCCCGTCAATTGAACAAATAAATCTTTCAACATTGTTATGTTGTGATTTTTGTAGTTTGACAAACAAATTTCCCCATATTAATCACCCAGACACTTGAGGCCGATTCAAGCCTCTTGAAGAGTAAGAAAAGTTTCCGAACGAACGTCATGAGTTATCGAACAACGCGAAAGATTGTTATAGTGACACATTTTTACGTTTATGAGTTCAATTAGAATTGTTGGTTTAAGATTATTTTATTGTCTAGTCGAAGAAATAACAATAATATCAGGGTAAATAGGTGGAAATTAAAAAGGGCACATGGTTTACTGTAGGATCCCTTTGCAACTTTTCCACTAATAAAAAATTATTTTTTTGTAGTCGATGCAATTGCGTTTTATGACCAGAGTTTTCTTATAGTTCTTATAGTTATCACAAATGTCTAAGCGTTCCCATAGACCACAGCTGCAAAATAACTATTAACACTGATTTTCCCTCAGCTCAGCACACATTAAAGACTGAAAAAATGAAGCAGGAAAGAAAAAAATATCTGCCAATTTTCTCTGCCATGTGCTCTCTGATTGTCAGATTCTCTCTCTCTGTCCGTCAGCCTGTCTGTTAATCTGTCAATCTGAACTCATGTGAATGAATCAACACCTTCTATTTACCTGCCTACAGATGTCAGCTATCTGCTTTATAACTATAACTTATATGAGAATTTTGCAAATTTCGCGATTTACACCAACCGTCTGTTTATCAATATATTTCTTCAAACTTCTCGATTTACAACTATGTGTCGCCGCTGGATTGCCCAGCTTCCTTTGCTGTTCCATCAGCTCTCAGAGATGCAATGTGCAAAGCAAATTGCAGGCGTAGATTGCTCGCCTGCTGCGGCGTTTCTGCAGATCTTAGCCTACGGTTGCGGTTGTTTCGAAGTCTCAGGAGCACGCTGGGATGCGATGTGCTCAGCATATTGCAGCCGTCGATTGCTCACCTGTTCTAACTTTTCAACAGCTCTTCAATGCGCTTACCTGTTGCATTCTCCTGAGCTCCGCCTGCATAGAAGTTTCCTGACTCCTCTTTAAAGTTCTTTTTGAGGTTCACGAACTCTGTTGTTAACCATCGCTTTAAGTTCTGCCCCACACCGTTAGCCTTTTGAAGGCCCGAATCCACATCGAAATCCGTTCCTCTATCAACAGCGACTATTCTTTTCAGGTAGCTAAATTGCTGACCTTGCTCAATTGGCTGTTCGTCCCAAACCAGAGCCTGGGATTGTTCGGAACGGATGCTGAGCGCTTTCGTCTTCGTCGAGTTGATTTTGAGGAAAGCCGATTTAGCTGAGGGGTCTAGGTCGTCTAGTGCAGTACCCTGGTCGCTTAGCCTACTTGCCAAGAGGCATATATCGTCTGGATATGTCGCTGGTTTTGGGAGCAGGTCGCATTGTAGCTTATTAACAAGTCAAAAACCACCATTATGAACAGAATGGGCGACAGAGCACATCCCTGCCAAACGGCACTCAGGACTGGAAAAGGCTGCGAAAGCATACCACCTTAATGCACTCTACACTGGGCGCTGTCGTATATCGTTTTGATTATGGAAATTAGTACACAAAAAAAAACGGCGGGATAAATTTAATCTTTTTTTTCTTACATTTTTCTTCTTTTCTCTTACGCGCTTGAAAATTCCATCTCGATCTAAAGTACATATATTTTTGAACAGACGAGTCGATATAGCCATGTCTGTCTGTCAGGCAGTCCGTCTGTCTGTATGAACACCTAGTGCTCAGAGACTAAAGAAGACCAAACACGAGCTACTGAGCGACCCCTTCGTAATTCACTCAAGTAATTTTCAGGCCAACTTTTTATTGTAAGAACCTGCCGTAATTTCGGCAGAACTATTTTTAACAAAGCTGTCACCTTTTTTGTATGGCTAAGGCACACTTTACCGGCTGCCTTTATGCCCTTGTGTAAATTGGCTATGAACCAAATGTTTAGACGAGCTATTATTTGTGTGCCAAGCTTGACAGATAAAAACCACAAAATAAAAATACCAAGACAAAGGTTGTGGCCGGGTGGCTCAGCGGCTAGTGCGCACGACCGCTGTGCAAGAGGTCGTGGGTTCGATCCCGCCTCGGAACATCGAATGAAAAGTTTTTTCTTTGAATAAACTTTACACCCGGTCACGCCTCTCTGCTGTTGGCGCCAGCTTTGTAGTAATAAGCCATGAAAAGCTTCTCAAGCTGCCGTTCGGATTCGGCGTTAAGCTGTAGGTCCGTTCTCTTGTGCGAAAATTAGAAGCGCACAAGCCAAGAGATTGAGAGAAGCTCGGCTTGGGCCCTCTGGAAGCTGTGTCAACGTGACAAGCCTTGGGTCTGTGTCAACTAGACAAGCCATTTTACTTTTACTTTTACTAAGACAAAGGGTGCAACAAGCTTTGATATGCAAAATAGCTGCATCAATAACGAAAATTAAAACAATGTTTGGAGTAGCGATGGCGGCTCTTTAGGTTAAAGACAGAGTTTTATTGATTGTATTTTTGTTTATGTTTTTAAATCTTAGGTGTTCACCACCCCTAGGAATTGTTAAATTGAGCTATTTTAAATTTTTTGTAAACATGTCAGTAGAATTGTTATGTTTTCTTCTTCTTGTTTTCGAATTGATGGCGTACGAGTTGGAGCAACCCTTTGCAGCATTGAACAGCTTATCTGCCAAGCACTCGGCAATGATATTGGTGTTCCTTAAGGCATCTCCACGTGCTTGAGTGCAGAGCAGCCGAATGGCCTTTCTAACACATCCATCATATATCATCTCAAGCGAGCGATAGGGCTAGTGAATACCCTCAATATTGATTAACTTCTACAATCTTAAAGATATCAAACACATATTTTGTAGTGTAGTGTATGTACCCAATATCAACAATCTCTGAAACTTTCATAAAGATCGGATAATAAATGGCAGAGTTATACAAGTTATAAAAATCGTTGCATACTTTTTGGCGCCGCATGCGCTGTTTGCTAACATAATGTTGAAATGTTCACATTAATGTTAATGCTCTGTTTACTAACATAAGGGAAGACTATTCAACATTAACGGGTACATCGAAGTCGGGCAGGACCGACTTTAACCTACGTTCTCGTTTTCAATCTTATTTCGCTTGGGTTTCGAAGACAGGATTTCTGGGTCTGAACATGGATGGAATGGCCACTTAACTCCCAGCATCATTGAGCACTCGTGTGATTGTGCGGCAAGTCACAGTAAAGAATCACAGTCAACAAGTAAAAAGGCCGGTGGAGCAGATGGTAAGACTGTTGCCCTAGAGCGGCGATTCCTCTTTCAAGCATTCCTCTTTCAAGCATAGATTTATTTCGATATTTTTCGTCAGTCTAACAAATTAAGTCTTCGGATAAGAGTCTTAGTAATAGCAACTGAAGCATTAAGGAATTTATTGCCTGAAATTAAAATTTAAGATAATTAAATCCATTTTCCTAAAATTTAAGCAAAATCTTTTTCCTGGTTTTAATCAGTAAGCATGAAAAACTTTGTAGGGCATTAGCAAACAGCGGTACCCTCAAGTTTTACACATCTTCTCAGCATAAATATCATAAAACGAAGTGAATCACCTGCCCACCTGCCACTTAATGAACCCTATTAATAAATTCTTATATCATAATGGTGATAAAAACCACACAGACTGGCAGACCCCAGCCGAAACCACTTAACTAACACCACTGATAAGCAAAAGTCATAGGACATGAGCACTGATTAGTATTTGCCAGCCTTGACGGCGTTTTTTGCCAGCAACTCCACACTTATCAGTTGGTTGGCTGGGCTAAAGATATGGCCAATTACCCAAGATGAGTGAAAACTGGAGAAAAACCAATTAAAGAACAATTGAGGTGTCAATCCACGGTATCTTATCGATGAGTATGCATTACAGTCTTTATTTTTAGAGATGCAAGTGAGCTACAAACTATAAAAAGGGCCACAGTTGGGGATGAAGCATTTAGTAAGCATTGAAAATACCAGAAGATGCAACTGTCTATAAGAGTTTTACTACTGGCTGTGTCGCTTTTTAGCGTAAGTAACTGAGCGATTGTTATGAGGCAGATTTTTAGACATATTTCTAGGCCTGCGCTGTGCCTCACTTGGCACAAGATGAGAACGACGAGCAGACTCTTGTACGTCTGATCATGGCCCGTATGAGTGCTGAACCAATGATGAATGCGCGTAATGCCTCTTCGGCCTGGCAAAGTTGTGATAATCAATATGATAATGCCACCAAAAAGAATAAGGATCAGCTGTCCAATGCGACCAGTGCTTGTGAGGAGGCGGCAAACCGCACCACTTGGCTGAACAGTCAGAATGCCAATGCCAGCGTAACGGTTGTACGCAACAATCAACTGACGCTGGAGAAGAATCTGCAGAGGTGTCAAAATGAGACGGATCCTTGGCTATTCCTTAACTGCACCGTGTCCCATGTGAGTGTGCGTTTTTTTTCAAATCAGAGAAAAGTAACTTTTGTTATGCCCTCAAAATAGTTCGAGAAAAACCTCAAACTGCTGGATGAGTCCAATACGCTGGCTTATAAGTCTCTGTCCCAGTTTGAGTCCAACAGTACTTTGGTTACTGACCGGCGCGATGACTGCCTGAGTGCTGCCTTTGATCAATCTAAAGTGCAAACATTAAATGCCATCAACGATTTCAATCAATGTGTGTCCATGATTCCAGCGCAAAGAAATCCTAGTGGCTTCCAGGAACAGCCCAAGCCGCAGGTACAGCCCAAGCAGCCCACACCACCACAACAGCCAGCTCTTGTACAGCCTGTGCAGGCTCCCAACCAGTTGGAAGAGCTGAAACCCTTGCAGGACTAAGAAACTTTTAAAGTTCTTAATAAACATTTCCCGTATTCCCAGCAATCTATGCTCAATCTTTTTCTTTGGTCATAAATTCTGATTTCATCTTATCTCGATCTCCGATTAATGTCACTCTCAAGTGCCTCTCTTATTTTATGGGTTCCCCTCCAAAAAAAACCCATTTAATGTGTTTCCTAGAATAGTTATCATCAATTAGAATGCCTAAATCTTATCACCGGGTGCTTGGGAGCCCACCGCCAATCTAATTGGTTGATTCATTGATAGCTTCAAACAATTATAGATAAAATTTATTTAATAAAAACAAAAATAAATTGATTAGACTTTTCATTTAAAAGCTAAAGCCTTCATAGTGTGCCCCTCAGAAACGAAACGAACTGCCATAATGAAGGTTTTATGGCTATTTCTAGTGTCGTGCTCACTGCTGGTGAGCGTGTCACAGGCCTTCAAGGCCAACCAGCCGTCTGAAAAGGAGCACAACTGGGAGGAACTGTTATTCGATGCAGTCACCGGCCAGCTTAAGCCCACGGATACCGATGAATTGAGTCAGCTGCAACAATGCACCGCTCTGTACAGATTGAGCCGCATTGAGATTTTGCTTAGGACCGGCTTGGAGATTCGTCGTTGTGGCCATGTGGATGTGGAATACATCCAACACTATCTGCAGCAGAACAATGCGCAGACTGTGAAGGACAAGTTCCAGCAAGAGTTGATCCATTGCCAGCGTCAACCTTCGTCTCGTCTGTCGCGCGATTGCTATGCGGACTTGGTAAGTGAATTGGTAAGATAAATATGTGCACATTTTAATCATTTTCTCGCCTACAGTTGATGAATCTTTTTCGGTTCGGCGCATCCCAGAACTCGCAACTACTGGCAGACCAAGCGTTGTGTCACCCATGAGCTGGACAAGACTTTCGATAAGATGCGTGGGGCAGCCGAGAGTTGGGCGCAATGCATTTCCGAAGAGGTAACGGGGCCGGGTTCCAAAACAACCCAAGTTCCGTTGTTAAATGAGACTACTGATGGTACTTGGACTACCTCGGCACCTCCACAGTTGAACACCACTGAGTGTAACACC
This sequence comes from Lordiphosa collinella, assembly GCA_018904265.1. Classification (NCBI taxonomy): domain Eukaryota; kingdom Metazoa; phylum Arthropoda; class Insecta; order Diptera; family Drosophilidae; genus Lordiphosa; species Lordiphosa collinella. Next base: position 251,672 of record JAEIFV010000378.1, read on the forward strand.
AGTCCAGATCCTCCGGACACCACTTGGCCTTGGTGGACCACCACTCGAGTTCCTCGGGCTAACTGGACCACCACCCCTTTGCCTCCAATGAACACCACTTGGCCCCAGTTGAACACCACTGAATATCCTTGGCCTAACACCACTTGGCCCCAGTTGAACACCACTGAATATCCTTGGCCTAACACCACTTGGCCCCAGTTGAACACCACTGAATATCCTTGGCCTAACACCACTTGGCCTCAGTTGAACACCACTGAATATCCTTGGCCTAACACCACTTGGCCCCAGTTAACACCAGTTGGCCCCAGTTGAACACCACTGAATATCCTTGGCCTAACACCACTTGGCCTCGAATATCCTTGGCCTAACACCACTTGGCCCCAGATGAACACCACTAATATCCTTGGCCCCAGTTGAACACCACTGAATATCCTTGGCCTAACACCACTTGGCCCCAGATGAACACCACTGAAAATCCTTGGCCAACACCACTTGGCCTCATAACCCCGAATCTCGGCTAACACCACTTGGCCCCAGTTGAACACCACTGAATATCCTTGGCCTAACACCACTTGGCCTCAGGTGAACACCACTGAATATCCTTGGCCTAACACCACTTGGCCTCAGTTGAACACCACTGAATATCCTTGGCCTAACACCACTTGGCCTCAGTTGAACACCACTGAATATCCTTGGCCTAACACCACTTGGCCTCAGGTGAACACCACTGAATATCCTTGGCCTAACACCACTTGGCCCCAGTTGAACACCACTGAAGATCCTTCGGCTAACTGGACAACCCCTTTGCCTCCAATGAACACCACTTGGCCCCAGTTGAACACCACTGAGTGTAACACCAGTCCAGATCCTCCGGCTAACTTGACCACCCCTTGGCCTCCAATGAACACCACTTGGCCCCAGTTGAACACCACTCAAGATCCTTGGGCTAACTTGAACACCACGAATATCCTTGGCCTCCACATGAACACCACTTGGCCTCAGTTGAACACCACTGAATATCCTTGGCCTAACACCACTTGGCCTCAGTTGAACACCACTGAATATCCTTGGCCTAACACCACTTGGCCCCAGTTTAACACCACTCAAGATCCTTTGGCTAACTTAACCACCTCTTGGCCTCAATTGAACAGCACTTGGCCTCAGTTTAACACCACAACCTCCGAAGCTCCTGCTCCTATCACCACCGAGAGTTGGCTACAAAAGCTGATGCACTCAATCGAAAATATTCACATTTAGGCTCATCCACTAAGTAGATCTTGCAATACTCCAATCAATACAGAAATAAAACCTTCAGCAATTGTAATGCTTATGTTCTTTTACTGGTGAAGCTATCTCAAACCAAATGTGAACAAAAAAAGTTTCACCTGTTCCGAACGTAGCTTCAAACCAAAACCTTTACACAAAAACGTCGAACCTCAAATGTTCAATCATTAACCATTGCACACCAGGACAGAATAAGACAAGAAGAAAAGTCATCAATCCCTACTATAATGTGCTCTGTACTTGTGAAGTGCTGCCCATCACCGTTACGACCGATGCTACAACAAGAACAAAGAAAACAAAGACTTTGGTAGCATATCGACCGATATTGTGATATGACATTTTGTATTTGGTCAGGTGTGTAACTTGGTGCTCTTTGCTTACGACTGGCAACAATATTATTCTTTTTCAGCACTTTACTGATGTGTTGTTGGCTGGAATTAAATTTTCTGGCTGCATCTCGTTGACTTATGTTGTCTTTGTTGTACAATAGTTGGGTTAGCTTTCTGACAGCTTGGCCGGATATAATGTTTGCTTTCCGACCACTTCCAACTTCTCTTTTTATTATTTTTCGTTGCAAAATACTATAAATAGTACGTTTGGACTTGCCCTCTTGGGTAAAATGGTTTACTGTAAACACTTTACCTTTGTCAGCGCGCATTTTGTAGAATTTTACAACGCGATTACGGAGACGTTCTTGCTCGGACGGCATGATGGCGACTACTTGTCAAAATTTTTGTCAGGGGGCATGAAATCTTGTTGACAGGAGAAGAAAAAGAAAGAAATGTCATTCCAAAAGCTTTTATGTAAAGCTAAGCTAAGGGCGCGGACTCTCAAATTTTGTGCAGATTTTTCAGATTTGGACTGTTTTAAGTACACACTAATTTTTTAGTTTTTTTGTCCGTTTCTTTCATCACAGTTTTACTTGTCTAAACGAATTAGTTAACATGCAAGATTATTTGGTTAATGTATATTTGTATTATTAGAAATACTATGATCACTAATGATCATCCGCCAAATAACAAACACTTTCGCTTCGCTTATATCCGCTTGCAGTCAGCAGTTTTTACACAACTGTTATCAGACTTCTGAACCATATGTTTGATATGTTTCTTGAAAGTGGTAGAGCCATGTGTGCTACTGTCTGTTCATTTAGTCAGCCGACAAAGTTTTGCTTTAAAGCAGGAAATTCAATCTTCAATTATCGCATAAATTTACGGAAAAGACCTTGACCACAAGTCAGGCTGGCTTGGTTTTTGGTCTCCTCAATATTTGTTGGCAGCAGGAAGGATCAAATCACAAAAAACAAAAACAACAAAATGAATTTACTAAGCTGCTAAATACCACAGTAGAAACTGAGAGCCCCAGTTCCAGTGTTGACTTAGCCCGGTTTCCTGATTAAGATTTATTAGCCAGCTGGGGGGCCACGTGTCGCCGACGGGAGCCAAAATGATGGATTTCAGCCGGGCGTCAGCAAATTATTGCAGAATGGCGAAAGGCGAGCCTGTCAATACAACATAAATGTGCCGGGAAAACCAAGCAGTCTAATTAGCAACAGTCGCTCGCCGAGGCTAAATAATGAGCGGGGGCTGTCAGCACATCCACTAGGGAAAAGTGGGCAATAAGTTCAAGCCAATGAAATAATCATAGATTAAATACAGAAAACCAAATCCCGAGAGAGACGTCGAAAAGTGAATAATTGCCAAAGGCCATGGGGACAGGCCGACATTTGCATAACCAGGCGAACAGTGCGGATGCACACGACAAAAGCCAGCTGACCTAAACAATGAAAGTATGCGCAAAACTTTTAACCTCAGCGTCAGTAGATAAATCAAACTGGATCATCACCCTCAGCATTTGTTGTCAGCACAGCTCTATTGTGTGCCGCCGCCGCCGCCGCCCCTCTAGGTTTTTCAACACTTTTCCAACTCGGAGAGTAGGTGTAAGCACATTCACTGGCTATTTGTGGTGTTAAAGTTGGTGCCGCTGCAACGGTGTGTTTCAAAAGCAGGAGCAGCAGCAGCCGGAGCAATGGCAGGACGATAAATTGCAGCCACACTTCTGTGTGTGTGTGTGTGTGAAAGAGTAAATATTTTTTCCATGTGTCTGTGCCTGAATCCTGCTGCAGCAAGTAAATCAAACGTACACCGAAAACATGAAAACTTTTAATGGAAATGTTTGATATTAAGCGTTCAATTAACCCAAATGGCCGTCAAATTTTTCTACAAAGATGATGAGCAGGCCAGTGCATAGATTAAACACCCAAAAAGAAAAAGGGTAAGCCAAAGTTTTACCAAAAAAATAAAACATTACACTAAACTTTAACTACCCCGGCATCTCAGCCAAATTGCCAATTAAGATTTTTAACCTTTAAGTCGAGAGAGAGAACAAAAAGTGTAGAAAAAAGTTGAAATTAGTAAGTCATTAAAGTGAAGCGCCTTCACGTACCAAAAGAACAACAGCAAGAGACACAGCATCAGCAGCAGCAGCAGCTGACAGACTGACGTTTGGGTAACTAATAGGCCTTATTTGCATGTTAATTGCTCTTGACTAAGTCAACACTCAGGCAGCAGCGGCAGCAACGTGGGGTAAACGAGAACATAAAAGTGTTATAATAACAGTAGCACAGCAAGAGAAATGAGCAAAAGGCGAAAAGGTGTAGTGAAAAGTCTGCTCGAAAGTAGGCAACACTTCTTTAATGAACGCATTAAATGTTCCGGCCGCACAAAATTATGCTACACTTTGCAAAACAAAATGGCGTGCCATTGCCATGGCGCATTGTGTTGATGGCCTAAACACATAAATCGCTTGCGGCTGGCTCACTGATTTCCACTTAATTGTTTTATTTTCATCTGTGTGTGTGTGTGTGTGTGTGTGGAAATGTTTTGGCAATTTACATTTGCATTCTAGCGCTAAATGCTATTTCACTTCCGCACAACTATTTGGCAAACTAATGGCACACAGGCAACAACATTTTGTATTTTGTATTATTTTTAATTTTTAGTTTTAGTTGTACTCTGGGCGTTGTTGCGGTTGCCATGATGAAACCACAACACGCTGGGTAGCCCCAAGTCATGATTATTATTTTACACAACTTTTATATTGAGATATTTCTAAGCTCTTTTATACAAACAACATTTTCTGATGCAATTGCATTAAGTGAATGTTTAAATGACCGAAACAGACAGCAATTGTGGCTGTTGCTATTTAAATAATACATTTACTACAGCCAATTTGATTAATCTCGCCGATAACAAGTCAAAGTAATTAACATTTTGCCTTGTACCTAAACCACAAAACACAGCCACATTAATTGTGCATAAAATGTGCTTTTCATTTTGTTAAATCGATCAAAGTTAATTGGTATCAGCCCTTCATTTGCATGTCATATACATATTTAACGAATTATGATGGCAAACAACACAAAAAAGTGCAACAACAGTTGTCGTCGAATTAGCATAAGCCTGAAAACACGCCAAACAAGCGTGTTGCCCTGCAATTTGCTTTTAGTTATGAAATCCACTAAATGCTTAAAATTAAGGCACATAATTTCAGCTCCAATTTGTGTGCACGCAAAGCAGGTAAACCAAATCAAAAATAAACACAACTCAAGTTAATAGCCCAACAGCAGCTGTAGCAGTAGCACATCATAAATAAACCATTAATAAAACCTCTTTTTGCCTGCAAAAATAAACTTAACACGTGTCGGGAAATGCCACATACATATATACTACCCTTTTTTTTAAATCACTTGCAATAAAAACTGTAATTTGTATAGTGAATGTAAGCGTGTAAGAAGTGTACAGCGTGTAAGGAGGGGGGGCCATAAAAAGGTGTTCAAAAGAAAGGCGAACTGCGAAAGTCAATTCTGAGCATTGCACACAGACAAGGAAGCAAATGCCTTAAGGCTAGCATACAGCTCATAAAATTCAGGTGAAATAAATTTATATCAAAATTATTTAAGCACTTGTACTCTGTATCTCTGTTTAATATTTGTCAGCCTGAAGTTGCAAATCATCAGATATATTTATTGCTCTTGATTATCTTAATTTAGGAATTTAGGTGGGGTACGTAAATAAGCGTTGTCCTTTCAGAAATGCAACCCAAAGCTGAATATAGCATTGAAAGGTTGTTAAACATGAAGCAACATGAAAGAAATCCACACTTTGTATAGATAGCGGCGTATCGAAAGCGTGTGTGGATCGTGAAACTGCTGATAGACTGCTCAGGAAAATGATGCTTACAATTATTTTGTATATGATGAGCAAATAGATGAAGCGAATTGGTGGGGGGAGAACTTAACCAAGCGAGAGAATGTTTACATAAACAGAATAAAAGATTTAATATAAATAAATTAATTATACAGGTTTCAATTTTGTAATAGTTCCATTCTCCATTATCGCTACACAAGCAGCAGACTCATTTTGGCAAGGTACTGAGACATCAGTCTTGTTCTAATCTTGTACTTAAATATAACAGACTTTATTTAATAGACTGCCAACCGTGCAGTCTTACTTCTCTGGTGCCACACACGCTCTTTTCGGGCCACACTGCGTGTCGTAGTCAGCCAATAGTTTAGAACGAAAGTTGCGAGACCAATGTGGCTGATGTCGACTGTCCCTTCATCCGTTTATCGATTTGTCTCGGAGAAAGTATCTCTTTCCGCACAGATATATATATGTATAACGGAGTCAGGACACCCGACCGCTCAATCAATAATAAATCACTGAAATTAAATCCAAAATGGTAGACCGAATTTGGTTTACGCTATTTGGTTTCAACTTATTTAAGTTCAAACTTTACGAAATCAGTGTAACCTTGTACATTTTAGGATGATTAGGCCAAACTATATTAGTTAGGTTCCACATACTCAATACGTTACAGTTCCAACGCAACGCGGCTTATGAAAATACAATAGAGCCAGGGAATGCGAACAGCACTGACGCTGCCGCATACGATACGCATTCACAGTATGAGTTTGAGCTGACGCGGGCTCTTACAGCACTTGTGTATATCCCATAAGTCATTCGATCGCCAGCGTTGCCAGATCGGATTTACCGCATCTTGTATTTTCGTGCAGGGGACTTCCTTTTATTTGGTCAGTACCGGATTTACTCATTCCAAGTACGAACAGGATTGATTTGATCTCGGAATTTTCCATCCCGGAGTTATTGTCTTGATACCGATTTCATCCCACATAAGATTGATTTAAGCTTGTTTTCCGGACTCGAATTGATCCCTTAGTAGGGCAAAACAAGAAGGACCCATGTTGACTTAAGCTTGAAACGAGTACTCGATTTGATCTAGAAATCGGCTTGGTGCAAGTTTGGTCGAGATTAAATTGAGCTCGATATTCAAACTACACTCAATCCGAAAAAGATTGCTCCAAAAATTACCGATATTGACTTATGCTCGAAACTCGTACTTGATTTGATCTGGAAATCGGTTTGGTTCAAGTTTGCACGAGATTAAATTGACCTCGATATTCAAACTTCAATCAATCACAAAAATGATTGCTTCATAAATGACTGAGATTGAATTTATCTCTTCATTATACCCTGTATATTTAAATCAGGGTAAAATGGGTGCGAGAGCGCTGGTTGGTGTGTGTATGTGCGAGTGTGTGAGCGTGTTTGTATATATTTGTCTAGAAAATGAATGAAAACATACGAATACAAAATTCGTACAAGGTATTTTGGAGTCGGGCACTCGACTGCAGAGCCGTTACTTGTTGAAACTTTATCCCAAAACCCCAAAATAAGCTTCTCACAAGAGCACCATGCGACTTATTGAACGACATTGTTGATTTTGAAACCAGCAAGTTTCTGCCGGCTCGAGGTCATAAGTTGTCTGGTTCTATCTTTAAAAGACCTTAGCTTTCTCCTCATAACAGCATTGCTAAGACTGTTTGGGAATTGCAAGGCATCATAGTAGAAAAATCGACACATAAAATGAAATACTACGTTGATAGATAGCCTTTGAGTATGTGTGTGTACCCATTTAGCCTCTTAGTACTGGTGAGAGAGATTATCTTGCATTCAGTTCCTTACACTCTTTCGCATTGACTTGGGGCATGCGTACTAACTTCAATCTCGAGTCAGGATTATTTGATATTGACTTAGGACATCCGAACTCAATTCAATCCCGAGTCAAGAATATTTGACTTTCAAGTACGGATACGCACTTTTCAGGATTATTTCAAACCTTTCGAACTTGAATCAAGCTCAATCTAGTACGTCTCGAGCTTGAAATATAAATCCGAAGGTCGAGATCAAATCAATCTTTTTGAGTTTGATTTTATCTCGCCAATTTTTTTCTGTGTAATAGCCTATTTCCACTATGATCACATATTTCGATATGTACATATTTTTTTTCTGAGCGTTTCCATATGATATGTACATATTTTACAGATTCGTAAACATGTGAATGGCAGCTGACAATTCAAATTTGAGTTATTATGCACTACATCTTTGCACTAAGTTCTATGGAGCTCAAAACAATAAATGCAGTTGCATTTGGTATGAGACATTATTTTATAATTATTGCTTAAGTACTTTCTGAAATAAATGTGACAAAAGACAAACAAATTACAAGTTTGATTTGTGTTTGCCAAATAAAATTAAAGAAAAAAATTCCTAAAGACTCAAATAAAATAAAACAATATACTAGCTTCTATGCTTTTCTTAACCATTTCTTTTATAGTTTGAACATATTAGACTAAAATTCTATAGTGGCATTCTCCATGCGCTCCTTAATCTCCAAGCGAGCAGTTGCTTGTCGGTCAAGTACCTCCATCTACTCTGTTGTGGCAGCCACCATAGCCTTTACAAAAGGTGTCATCTCGGCCTGGTCCAGTTTGCGTTTCTACAGGCAAACTGAATTCCCATGTGAGGCCAGTAAGCCACACGAGTCACTTTACCTCAACACACTGTTTGAGAAAGGGGATGATGGCTGCGCTGATTTTACGGCTCTCATTTTGATAGAGCACCGACTGAAACTCCTTCCGTTTTTTGTTCAGACCTGTATACAAAAATCCCAACTTATCTCGTATTTGCTTGTATTTGCGCTTTAAATGTCTAATTTTTTTGCGAACGTCTTTCCATTCAATTAATTTGGCAACCATCCTTCCAAATAAATGGGTGTCCCGCGACAAAATTCTTCTCCCACAGATCCATGAGCATGACTTTATGGAGTCCTTTCAAGACACTGACTTACGTTTTGGAGCCATTTGAAATCAAATTTATTAATATTAAGAATAATATTATGAAGCTAGCCCTTACCTTCAATTATCATTTCAAATAAATTTTAAACCAGGGTTGACTTTTTGTGACATCGATAACATCAGGGTTGATTTTTTTGTGACATTAATACCAAATAACCTAGTATTTTCTTTTACAACACTGTTATCACTGTGGCGAATGGACACATATATTAAATATGTACATTTTTTTTTCTATGGAAAAAAATGTTGCATATTTTTGGGTATGTGATAAAATGTGAGAATATGTACATATTTGCTATAGTGGGAAATAGGCTATAAGTTTGTATATTTGTCAATTATGGGCGTCTGAGCTGCTGAACCGATCTTAACGAATTTTTCACAGTAAGTTCATGTCGATCAGGAAAGTGTCATTGGCTATGTCTCAAGTCTGTGAAATGGACCAAAAACCGCGAAATTTGCTAAATTATACCGTTCATTCGAAAATTGGGAAAATTGAAAATTGGGGGAATGGTTGAACGCTTGCCCGGGATGTTTCTAAGTTGCAGATATTTGCGGAAAACGGCCCAAAAACCGCGAAAATTGCTAAATGTTCGATTGTGATGCAACTTTGGGGAATGTTTGGATGCTTGCCCGCGAAGGTTTCTAAATTGTTTTCTTAACCCTTGGTTACTTTTGGGCTACCCTGTACTTAATTTAAGTACAGAGTTCTTGATTTATTTCACAGTTCTTAGTTATTTCCTTAACCCAAAAAAAATGTGTGCATACGTTACATTTTTGGCACTCCCACCCAAAAAGCTTTTATGTACCATTTACATGGCATTTTGTTTCATTATATACCCATTATGGTTTCCGCTGAGCCTGCACAAATGGCCCACCACAATAATCGTGGGATTCCATACCAAATTCGATCATGCATGGCCAGGCCAATGGCCACACTATAAACAAATGCAGTCGACCGCATGCACACACAATACACAACACATGAGCATGTAAAAACGGCAGCATGCAACCAAACTAAAAGCGATTACATCCTCCCGGTTTCCCCCTAAAAAAAGAATAGAGACCAGCATAACACGCTAATTTATGTGCACTCGTGCTTAGGTGTGTGAGATTTTTCATTTGATTGAATATCCTTTGTATGCTTATTATGCACACGCACACCGCATTGGTCACCATTTGAATAATATTTGTGCAAATGGTCATATTTTATGATTTCCCGCCGATTCAATTTACCGCCATTAAAGTTACAAAGTTCTTTCAATTTCAATCAACGCAAGCCATAAAATTGCTCTTTTTTTCTTACTTTATTCCAATTGACAATTTAATGGAGTATTGCGGGCTATGCGGCTGAGACTACCGCTAACCGCTTACTTAGGCCATTATTCCAGGGCCAAGAATTTTCTCTCATTCACCAACAATGTATTAGGCAGGCAAATTTATGGACGCGACGGCAACTGTGGCTTTAAGTGCGAGTGCTAAGCCCTCCCCCGCTACAGCTAGGCAAGAGCCTAGGCTATATATGCGCAGGAGTGTTAATGGGCGAACACTTGTGAATTTATGTGCAGGGCCTGCGGTGGTTTTGCTAAATGCCTAGACTATGGATCAAGTTGGCCTTTTGTTTTAATAGTTAAGCCTGGGAGTAATGAGAAGGTCTTGGAGGTGAATGTCATAAAAGCGAAGCTTGGTTTTGGATCCCTAGAATTTAGACGAACAAAGGAAATGAAGTGAGAATCTGCATGATTGATGGATTCCAGATATTGCTTCTATTTCTGCGAAATCAAAACCAGCAGTTCAAAGCAGCATTAGCGAAAAAAGTAACTTCAACAAGATAGAAAGTCAGTCAAGCCCGACTATAACAAACTCTGTACCTGTGAAGTGCTGCCCATCACCGTTGCGACCGGTGCAGCCCATAATTGTTTGTTTTCCTTATAACTCGAATATCGTTCAACCGATCTTTAAGATTTTTTCGGCGGATCGATAAAGAATTCAGAATACTAAACATGTCCAGAAGGTTCGAACCTTCTATTTATAAAACTGTGGGAGATATGACGTTTTTTCGATATTGCGGGGGTGGGAGGGGCGTGGCCAAAATTGAAAATAAACCTGATCGACCTGCAAGTATAAGAAAAATATGTTCCATACATGTCAAACCTCTATCTCTTACCATTTCTTTAGCCTTACCTTGTTATTTCATGAAAATTTGTTTTGATTTTGTCCATAAATGAAAAGTACTAATGTTGCTGAGTTTAAGTAACCCACTAAGCCCAGCTCTCAATGGTTTCGAGAATTGATTCGTCTGTAACTAGTTGCAGTTGTCAAATTTAATCACCGATATGACACAGACAAATCTCTAATGCAGATCCTACCGCAGATTTAGCCGACAGGCTCTATCACCTCATCAACATCTTAACCAAAAATAAAATCAAAAATGAACCCAACCAATATCCGTCCGAATCCCCCCGCGTCGTTTATATAATGCACTTCAAATTGACAGGTAAAACCGCAAACATTTGCTGACCCTAAAGGAAAAAAAAGAAGAGAAACAAAATATAAAACGTGAAAAACGTTTGGGCCAATAAACCAAAAAATGGAATTTCAACCCGTTACAGTTTAACTGCGTCACATTCACAAACCCACACTCTTGCATACTTACAGACAGACGCGCGTATATGGCATGCGGCAAAAATATTTTTTGAAAATGGCCAACAAAAAGTGCAAACATTTAAGTGCAAAGGGGGCCAAGAGCTCAACCGAAAACTGAAATGCTGCCAACTCACTAAAAATGTTGAATGATGGAAATAAAAAAAACACACACACACACGCACATGGCAGTCGCGATGTTGCATTGAAACAAAGCCAAGCAATAAAAATAAATTTAAATTTAAGCATCTTTTTTCTTTTTTTTGTTAACCTCTTCTGCACCCGTCGAAATATGAAAAACGTGCCCACGTAGTGGCCGGGCGGGGGGTCAGCTGGAAGCAGCTTACCTGGACGCCTCGTTGGCGGCGCTTGACAATGCTCTGACGCGTCTGCATGCGTTTTTATGAATTATTTCGTAATAAATTTTGGAAAACACTTTTTTCGTTTATGGCAGGGACAACACGTTGCGGCCTGCGAGTTCGTTGTCCAGGCGCGCGCGGCCCACAAAAACAAAATTTAACGCCGCATTGACTTTGTTGTGGAGGAAAAAGTATATATGTAGAGAGATACATACACATATATATGTGCCAGGGCCGCAGCAGACAAATATTTAAATTTAATTAACTTTATTTACCAAAAAAGCCGAGCTGCGGCAGGACAAAGCACGCATATGTTGGCGGTGATGCCTGCTGCTCTTGGCAGTGTGTGGTTTGAGAGTTGTTTATCCTAGAACTTAACGTCAATCAAATCGGATGCGAATAAAGTTGCCAAGAATAAGTTGAATTTTATGCTCCCACACACAAAAAACCACACAAACACACGCACCCAAAGCAGCAGCAGCAGCTCACTTTCCTAGGAAAATGCGATTTAGTTTCTTTGGGTTTTATGACCCAGCTTCAACTATACAAAAGTAGATGTATATATATGTAAGTATGTACAATGTGTAGCATCTATTGGCACTCTGGTTGCTAATTTAGTGCACTTGCAGAGGGCATATAGATAGCAAGTGAACTAATTTTGAGCAAGCTGGGCATTTTATTTCATTTTTAAGAGCAAGGCTAGCGGAGTTCAGGAGCGGATTCGGGTTGGAAAAAACTAAAAATTCAGTTATATATGTTCTTGAATTTCCGTGATTCATACTGTAGCGAGCCTTGGCCAATCATAAGACACGACAGCGGCCACTAGTTCTAGAACTAGTTCGCCGTCGGAGCCGAGGTTCGTTACAATTCAATAAGTAATTGATTTTAAAGCATTGCTTGCTAGATTAATTTAGAAATAGATTTATTTGATATTTGATTCTTAGTGCTAAGTTCTTCAATTGATTAGTTATAGCCTGGGTCTTGATCTTCCCAAACATTTCTTTAAAACGATTCAACTCGGATTTATGTATATTAGACATCTGCTTAACAAATTTTGACATTCTCTTGGCGTGTTCCTATCTTTACTTTGTTTTCTATTTCTGCAGCTGTCGCGCCCTCCTTTGAACACCCTAATCCACCCCTGTATTTTGTTTCCCTACCGAATTAGCCTTCAAATGAAATGCACCAATTGGACGACGAGTGTGTTAAACAAATAGCCATAGCTGCTGCTGGAGTGGGATAAACTTATCCCTTTGCCATAAATGTGCGTTTTCAGGCATTTCCAAATTGTAATACATCCGTTCCCTTTGGATCCATATGGGCATTTGTTTAACTCAAAACTGTAGCGGAAACGGAAATATATGCTGTCAGCATTTTATTTGTTTGTGAGTGCGTGATTTTTATGCCTTTTTTTTCGTATCCTGCCATGGCAAACAAAACGCACAGCGGACGAGTAAAAGGGCTGCTATAAAAAAAAAAAAACAAAAAAGAAAGAGGAAAATGGAAAGAGAAGCGGAAAACGGAAAGCGACTTAGTAAAATGCCGCATGGCCAGCCCGTTTACAATGGCCGGCACGCCCTTAGGCATCACTCTGAGCCCTCATTTGTGGAAATTGTTTATACACCCAGCAAAGAAAAAAAATGAGAAAGGAATTCTTAAAACTATTTTAATATTTGCTGGCCTTACTTTTGTTAAGATTTTGCTGAATTGGATTTGTAATAGAATTTGTGTCTCTTAAGTAGAAAGCTACAATTGTAGGAATCTGATGTAGTTTTTTATACCCATTAAAAATGGAAAAGGGGGATCATGAAGTTGTGCAAAAAAGTTGTGTAAATTCAAACCTTAGAGTCTTTATATACATATACTCGCATATATGTCAGTCTATACCAGGGGCAGGCACATTCCTATCTCGTTTGCATAGGAAAAATTTCAAAGCAGCGATGCTTCCACACACACAGAATAAGCCGTACAGGCGCCGCCGCGTTGCGTGTTCGGCTTGTGCTTTGACGCAGTCGTTGCTTCTAAAATTGAGAGCAATTTTTGCGCAGCTCTCACACACACCAATGCAAAAATGTGAATGTATTTCTTGCCTGCCTCTGGTCTATACTGACATCACATAAGACCGATATAGTTTTTCTTTTTCGACCGGCTTTGGGTAACATAGCCGTTATCGTTATCGCTATTGCTATCGCTGTCGCTATCGCAATCGCTTTCGTTATCGTTATAGTTATCACTATCGTTATCGCTATCATTATAGCTATCGTTTTCGTTATCACTTTCGTTATCATTATCGATATCGTCATCGTTATTGTTATCGATATCTCTATCGATGTCGCTATCGTTATCGCTATCGTTATCGCTATCGTTATAGTTGTCGTTATCGTTGCCGCTACCGTCATTGTTATTTCTTATACTATCCTTAAAACCAAGTTTAAAGCCAATCGGATGAAAATCGGTTCTTCGCTGCTGAGTTTTCCATGAGTTTCCCGACCCTAAGGTCAAAATTTCCAACATCAGAAATAACATTTCAATTCATTTCACTTTCTATCCTTACAAACCGAATTTAAAGTCAATCGGATAAAGAATAGATTTTTGCTTATCGAATTTCCCGAGAATTTTCCTTGCGGGCAGATTTTCCGAAATCGGGAAAATACGTGTCGAATTATTTCGTACACTTCGCTTACCAACCCAGTTTCAAGTCAATCGGATGAAAAAAAAATTACCCATACAAACTTTTCCGACGCTTTTCCGGGAATTTTTCGACCCTACTGTCGAATTTTCCAACTTCGGAGAATCGCATTTCAATTTATTTCACTTACTGTCCTTACAAACCGAATTTCAATTCAATCGGATGAAAACAAAATTTTCCCCATACAAGCTTTTCCGACGGTTTTCCGGTTTTTTCGGGTGGAATTTTCCAAAACCCCGTCTTAGTACGCACTTTCACCACATAAGGAAACTTCTGTCCAAATTTCAGCCCTTTAGCTCTTACCGTATAGGCTGTGCGACGGTCACCAGTCAGTCATTCAGTCAGTCAGGTTGAACAGTTTTATATATATACACCATGCCGGCTTCCTTAATTTTGCGATTTGCGATTTAAACAATTGTACGATTTTAGAGCGTCGAACTCGCCGTTTTTATTATCGATATGTTCCATTCCCAACTTGTTTTGTCACTTCCTAACAAAACCGGAGGCGCTATCGTTGTCATATACCGTATACCTCGGCCACGAATTGTTATTGGAGTTTAATCTCTTGCTCAATTTCGTGTGTCTCTATTCAAAAATTGTTAAAATATACTCTTAATGCAAAATGAGTAGGAGACTCCGTAAGAATAATCTTAAAATGTTAAAGAACTAAATAAAAATAGTTCCGTGGGGTGTCTGCTTGTGCATCAACCTTTAATTAGCATTTACTTTTCATTTCACGGACTCGGATGTCGCCGGTTTAAAAACGTCAAAACTTTGCGAATGTCGGATTTGCCGATCAAATCGCAAAGTTTTTGCGAAAGCGAAAATGAGAGCATGGCTGATAGATCAAGTAAGGCCCAATATCTATCTATTCTAAAAAGATCAATAAGATCGGACAAAAAACACCGAAGTTATATAAGAATCAATATTGCTTGTAGGAGAGAGAGGGGTTTTGCATTGTCAGTTACCGCGTGCGCGCGTGCGTTTGTGAGTATGTTAGAGTGGTGTGAAAAGGGTTAATAAATGGTAAAATTATTTCTTTCTGAAAGCTGTTGGTTGCTTTCCCACTTTGCAATATATTGTTGTACGTTTCTGCTAGTCTTTGAAGGAATGATGGAGACGAAAATTTTATAAACTCTGCCGGTATGCGATCATGTCCAGGTGCTTTGTTATCTTTAAGTTTAGCGACAATACCAGAAACTTCATGTGCTGTTATCATTCCATCGAGTGCTTCATTTAAAATGATTGGTAGGGCATATACTAGCAAGGGTTGCTCCTATGCCTTTTACGAAAGATGGTGCTCCAGTACGACTTGCTGTCACGGATATCTTCTAGAGATGCGGCTAGCTTTTAATAAAACTGCTTTTTGGCTTCTTGACAAATGAATTTGTATGTATTTTTGACTTGCCTATACCGATTCATGGCTTCTTCCGAGTTTCCCCTCAGAGTTTATCCCGCGCTAGTTGGCATCTATTGTTGTTACACTCCTGCTTGTCTGTCTCATCTGGGTTATCGCTGAATTAGTAACAAGCAGTGATACCTAGCTTTTATTTCATGACAAGTTGCACATGTGAGCAACACGTCCAAGTGATAAAATTGTTTAAATTTCAATTTTGGCCTGAATAAAATAATCTTTAGTAACGAAGCGAAAGCCAATTTGAAGATTATGGTATAAAGTTAAGGCCCCATTAGGGACTAGAAAGGTTACAGAACTTTCTTGAAACAATGAAAGCTGTATTGTTGATATGAGTTTGGACGGCATGTGGTTCCAACAGAACGCGGACGAGTGGTTTCACAATAAACATTCTACGTGATCAATTTGAGGGTAGGCATTAGCTCCCATTGCTCAAATTCAGTCGTATCTTAGCGGCAACCGCTTTCACACAGCTCCTTGCATTCATTCCATCATATTTTCCATTTCATAATAAACTATTTTTACAATTTTTGTTAAATTTTTATTAAGCTTTTATGCCATGGCTTCTCCAGTGTGAAAACATACACACTCATACGCCCCGTGGTCTAAGCCAGAGGCAAGAAACAAACCGACTGCTTGGAAAATCTGCCTTAGTTTGTTGCCATTGTTTATCATTGCTCAAGTTGCGGCTGCCAGTGACCAGAGGCGCCTCTCTTGGTAAAATGTTGCACTAACTTCTCGTATAAATAACTGCGTCTGCGAATGCTCCCTGACCACTGGGGATTGGAAGTGTAGACACAGATAATGGCACCGAAGGAGTTCTCTCTCTCTCGCACACATGCAGAAATATGGTTTCCGGCTTTTGTTTTCATAAATTACGCCGCATAAATTCCGCATTCAATCGTGTGTGTAAAAAGGCAAAGGCTCCACATTTTGATTTTACGATGTTTTTATTTACTTGGGCACACGGGCCGGGGCATCGTGTTTGTTTTCATGTTTAACCCGCATCTACAATTCAATTGATTTCCAGTTTGCAGCCGCCTGGAGTCATTTGCCCAAGTCCAAGCAGTTGGCCAATAAATTGCTGAGACACTGAAACGAGTGCTGGCTTTTGTGTTACTAAATATGCGGCAGGTGGCAGAGTTTAATAATGAAACACATAAATTGCCAAAGGTTAGCACCTCGCCAAAGGACCACACACCAGCAAGGCTGGACTGTAAGTGAAGTGCGGTCCGAACACTAAATAACTGCAGGTGTTTGGCTTTTCAATTTTTAACGTAGTGAAAGTTAATTTGGCAGCTAGTTTATTATAAATGTTTGTGTTGAAGGTCGAGCAAAAGTTTTTATGGCAAATCCAATTAAAATGCTTTTGGGAAAAGTTGGGGGGGCCCCCTCCTGGTAAGTAGTTGACCTCATTCTCGTTCGCTTGATGACTACGACCATATTGTAAAGCTTAGTGCCATATGGTGAATTGCTCGCTGAAGCATGACTTGGGGTCCAGTTGTGGCGGGGTACAGTTTGTTGACAAATTTCACACTAATCGGCATTTGCATTTATTCAAACAAAAAGAAGAGGAATTATATGTATGAAAGTTCAGTCTAGACCACATAAATCAAGTGGCCAAGTTCAACATCAAACTGTTGAGTCCCTCAAGTGACCCGGCAAACTTGTTCAAATATTCATGCATCGTGTGTGCGATGCCCCCAGCTAATCATGCCCCGATTCAAGCTATTTGTGGCCAAGTGCCATCATCCACAATCACGAGCACTGGAATACCCATTGAATGGATTTCATTTATTGTGTAAGCAGTTTTTGTAGCTTGCAATTTTTATGATTTCGCACTCAATCCCAATCCGTTTATGGCCAATCCAGTGACCGGGTGTTGTCCTGTCCTGTGCCAACTATAATACTTCCGCTGGCATATTTGCATTTCTATGCTTTGCTGTGTGCTGTCTCTGTGTTTATTTGTTAATCAGCTTGTTTGCTTTTATGCTCTCTCTCTCTCGATATGCGCATAAGTGGACTATTTGCTGTGTTATTTACTCCACCTGGCTGACCAATATGAATGGCTACCATAGAAGCACTCTCCAGGTGGTGGTTGAGGCAGCAGCCATAACGAGGAGTCCATTAAAATTGCAATAAGCAGATAAGTAGCACACAGCACATGGTATTAGAACATTTTATTTGTGTGGTAAAAGTAAACATTCTGAAAAGTCCTTGAATTGCAGTTAGTTTGATGCGGTGAGAAGTTGCAAACAAATTAAATGTTAACAGTTTCTTAAATGATTTAACACTTCAATTAAGAAAGGAAATATTTTTAAGATATTTATTTAGGTCAAGTTTTTGTAAACAAGCGCCGATGATATCAATATCATAGCATGTTATCTCTGGTAAAGATGGCGCAGTATATATTCCATCAGCAGATTAAAAAAGTCACACGATAAGGTGTCACCCTGCCTAAAACCTCTTTTGGTATCGAAAGGCTCGGAGAGGTTTTTTCCTATTTTGACGGAGCTTCGTCATCATGCAAAGTCGAACGTACTTTGCTGGTATACCAAAAGTAGACAGGGCTTCAAAAAACTTTGACCTTATCGGCATGTCAAAGGCAGCTTTATAGTCAACAAAAAGGTGGTGGGTGTAGATCTTTCTGTCTTGGGTCATCTCCAGGATTTGTCGCAATGTGAATATCTGGTCCGTGGTGGATTTGCCAGGTCTAAAGCCACACTGATAAGGTTCAATCAGTTCACTCATTCTCGGCTTTAGACGTTCACATAGGATGCATGATAGAACCTTATATGCAATGGGAAGGAGACTGATCCCGCGGTAATTGGCGCGAACCGCAGGGTCTCCTTTTTAAAATATTCCATATTCTGCATAGGAGTTGGTGCATGTACCTTATCAGCTCGTCACCGCCAGCCTTGAACAATTCAGCGGGCAGCTGGTCGGGCGGGTCTATCTCTATGCTATTGATTGGTGGTGTCGCCTCCCAGCAGGTTGGAGAAATAGTTCCACCATTTTTCTAGTGCCACTTGCGGACTTCTGACCAAATTTCCGTGCTCGTCCTTGCATAGTGTGACTCTGTGCTTGAAACCTTCGGTTAGTGGCCTAATCTTTTGGTAGAATTTCGAGCCTCACTCCTTCCGAACAGCACTTCGACTTCCTCCCTTATGCGCATTTCCTGCTCATTTTTCTTCCTTCTGAAAAGGCGCTTCTCCTCTCTCCTCTTCTCCCGGTATCACTCCTTAAAAGCGCGCGTTGCTCCAGACTGCAGAGTTCTTCTGTACGCAACGTCTTTCTCTGCAGTAGCGAGGCGGCACTTCTCATCGTACCATGACTGTTTTCGGGTGTTTTCGGCAAATCCGAGAATCTCCTTGCAAGCCGTACTCATAGAGTGCAAAATATGCTTCCACTGTTCGCCTACACCAGAAGGGCCAGGTGGGGTTTCCCTGAGCAACTGGGTGAGTTTTGCTGAGTAGGCTTCGGATGTCCGTTGTGATTGCAGCTTCTCAACGTTCAGCTTTCGGCGTGTGTTAGACTGTGCGGCATGTGCCACACTGAGCCGTGTGCGTACTTTGGCTGCAACAAGGTAGTGATTCGAGTCAATATTGGCTTCTCTAGAACACTCGATGAGTGCCGTCCGTCTATCACCACGTGATCAATCTGATTTCGTGTTGATTGACGATCAGGGGACTTCCTTGTGGTCGTCGCGGTGTTCAAATCTGGTACTACTAATGACCATGTTCCGGCCCGAAGCGAAGTCTATTAGCCTCTCTCCATTATCGGAGGTTTCTTTGTGCAGGCCAAATCGGCCGATAGTCGGGCTAAAAACTTCTTCTCTCCCGATTTTTGCGTTAAAGTCGCCTAGCACGATCTTCTAGGTCTTCTAGGCGCTCATAGAAATCGTCTTTTTCCGATTCGTTCTTGTCTTCTGTCGGGGCGTGCGCACAGATAAGACTAATATTAAAATATTTTGCCTTAAGTCTGAGTGCGGCAAGTCGCTTGTCAACTGGTGTAAAGCTAACAGAGCGGCACAGTCTTGCGTTGACTGCAAAGCCGCAACCAAACTCGTGCTTTGAAGCATGTCCACTGTAGTAGATCTCCCATGGGGCGTTGGTTTCCGATGTTCTCACCTTCCTTCCCTGTCCAATCCATCGCATTTCCTTGAAGTGCGGTAACGTCCGATGAATATTTATCGAGGACATTCACCAACCGGCGATCTGCTTCCTCTCTACTGAGGAAACGAACATTCCAGGTGCATATCCTCAAATCGTGGTCCTTAAAACGTTTGCGTAGGTCGTCTTCGGGGGGTCTGTATCCGAGGCATTGTTACAGTTTTCATTGGCGGATGTAATAGACGGGATATAATCGGGTGCCAAGCCCGAAGTAGCGTCCCCTATTTGTCCCAGGGTAGGAACGCCGCTCACGTTAGCCAGCAGCTTTGCTGGTGCATCGCTCTGTTACCAGGGGTTACCACGTGGAGGTGTGAGTCGACTTGAGGCGCAGTAAGCTACATACGCCCCCATAACCACAGGAGAGTTCCTGCCTTCCGAAGAGGCATCTGTGGAATCGCTAGCTACACAAGAAAAGCATTTGATTTTGTACCGATTTGGCGCTCTTAACATCTCTTAAGACTTCTGCTAAGCTAATTTGATTCTTTGAAGACTAGTAACTTTTCACCAGAGAAGCCGCTAACTGAAGCAATTAATTATGGGCCTGCTTTATCACAAAAAAATATCGATTCTATGCAAACCTAAAACTATACCCTCTTGTTCTCTCTACCCTCCATTTCAAATCATCATCTTCCAAGAAAAAAACTCTGTCAAAATTGGAGCTGCTCTTTAAGAAGTTAATATGTAACTTCATTCCAAAAGTAGCGTTTTTATATTTACAACACAGCACTAAAAAAGCTTGCTGCTAACTATAAGAGGCCAAATTCAGTTAAGTGAATTAGTAAAATATTTGCCAGAAAAAGTACATCCCAACCAAATACCAGAGCAACTGGAGTAACATTCAACACCTACACCCCGTTCTTGTCCTGCTCCCACCAGTCGGTTGCATCATTCACAATTTGTTTCAATTTTAAATGCCATGTCGCGGGTGCCAGCCACACAGCAAAAAGGGAAACCAGAGTCAGAGCCACTGGTACGAACGTGTGTAGTTTGTTGGTTGGCAGAGCATGTTTTGGCTTGCTCTCAAAAATTGCGTTTGAGTGTGAAAAGGTTGGCCTCGCACTTAAGCAATGTCAGCGGCAGCATGAAAGGCGGAAGGAAGAAATAGCGAGTAGCTGAGCAGACAACGTTGTCGCTTGGCATAAGCGTAACGCTTGTTAAAACAGATAAGGGACAGAGCAAGAGAGAGAGAGAAGGAGAGCGCACAGGATATATGCACTCGACGAGGCACACAAGGCACAGAGCAAGTGTCGGCCATGGGGAATGGGGACCATGATAAATGACATGTTTCATTTGACATTTTAACAAAGTGTTGAATTTTTGCTGCTTTTCTGCGGGGCACGTTTTTACCCGTTTGCCGCGCGCGTGAATTTGTTTTGATGTGTTAAATAAACCCAAAAAGGGAACGCCCCTGCTGCAACAACAACAATAGCAGACAGCTGTATAATTTTTCAATCATGTGAGGAGTTCATATTGGAAAGTGTGTGTGTACTCACAGAAGTGCCAAGACAATTTCCAATAAGGTTTTTTGGCGTCCTTCGTTGAAGGTTTGAAATGTTATTTCAAGGTAGCTTGCAATTTCACTGGGAAAAAGTAGCTAGATATTTAGCTTATCTTAAAATAAATGGAATAGTTTAGAAAAAGTCATAAGAGATGCTAAGGTAGAGCGTCAAGTCAAGCCAAGTCGCTTCAAAATCGAATGCTGTTCCAATAGAACTAGCGATTTCACTGGTGAAAATAGTTCAGCAGAAGTCTTAAGAGATCCTGAGGCTGAGCGTCAAATGCTACTCCAATGTAGCTAGCGGTTTCACTAGTTAAAAGTAGCTCAACATTAATAGCATAGTTTAGCAAGAGTTTTAAGAGATAAACTTGAAAAGAAAAAAGATCATCATAAAACTCTCAACCAGATCAAAGTGTCCTCAAAAACAACTCTCTCCAAATGAACTTAATCACTTAACATATCCAAGCGATTGCCCAAGCTCATCCACACTGCTTGAAATTCTTGGGCTAGAAATAAATCGAAAAACTTTCCTAATCATAAGATGCCTGTCGGCTGGCTCAAGTTACTCATACGCCGTGTTGAGCATTTAAAATGCTGTACGTGCAAGCGAGACGGACAAGAGAAATTATGGGACACACATTTATCAACGTTTAAAACGCGCTGATGACAATCTGCTTGGCTGCAATTTAAATATGCAAATGACAGACACAGAGGAAGCGGTACTTTGCATAGTTGGCACGAGTTGTGCGTGCGGCACTTCAACTGGGGGGCTGTTGTCTGAAGTATTCGCATCAACGCATTGCCAGGCACATATTTTAGGGCGCACTTAACTCGTTGTTGCTGCCAGGGCTATGCAATAAAATGGCCAGCAGCAGTTGCTTCGGTGGGGATTTGACCTCGTGAACTTTAATTACAAAATGCGCACTGTCTGAGCAGAGCTGAAACTTTGCCTCGAGCCTTAAGCCGCATAGAAAATATGTAAATCATAATAAGCGGCGTGCTCGACTGACATCCGCAACTCTCCAGATCCACAGTTCCAGCTGCAAAAGTCAGTCTGAGAGCAAAACCGCAAATTAAAAATTTCTGCACGTCTCCACATAAAAAACTTTTTCTCTTTTTTTTTGTATATTCTTACTCGAGTTTTTTATGCTTTCGTTTAGTTTTGCTGCTGCCTGCCTGGCAGCGCTGTCGCCGGTTTATTTCCTTTTATATGGGTTTGCTTTATGCGCACACACACACACACACACACACGCACACTAACTATTCCATATGCAATATGCCTGGTGCCTGCCTGGCACTTCAAAGTTTGACTTACTGTTAGTTGTGTGTTGTGTGTGTGTGCATATGTGCGTAGCATTGCGCTTCACTTGAATTGTTGTGCCACTTTCTTTCATTTGCCCCTTTCGCTGAAGCGTTGATTGTGTTTGCATATTATACACGCCCTTTTATGTCCACTGGCAATATGAAATTTATTGTCTGCCCTCTGCTACTGTTCCAGAGCCCAGCTTCAGCCACAGCTCCACTCTCCAGCCTTGAGTCCTCGGCCTGGCCCTGAGTGAGTTTTGCGTTGACAGAGAGCAGGACATTGATTTTAATTCCAGTCGGATGCTGCCAGTCGCCTTAGCTTGTCGCACACAAAAAGCACATTTTTAATTAAAAAAAAAAATAGAAGAGAAAACGTTAAAAATGCCACAATATGTTCGTTTAACCCAAGGAAATGTCATGCGCAAGGACTAAGGAACAATGTATGTTCATACTTGTATGAAGCGCTCATTAAAGCCTTTAAGCTCACACTTTTGTTGAATAACTTAAAAGTGCCAGCGATCAATGGAAGCTTAAATGAAAGGGAAACTAAGTTTTCTCTTTTTTGTAATCCAAAGATTTGCATGCCATATGAGCTGCTTTGAGCTGCAATATTAGGGTTCCCTGATATATGTAGATAGAGTTTGGAAAGGGCTCAAAGTCACTTCAAACACGAAAAAAGCACATAAACAGAGGACAATTAGGAAGCCCTAAGGCCGCTCGGTTCCCAAGTTGCACAACAGCCGCTGATGTTTACAAACTCTAGAATCTGGCCTCCGGAGAGAACTCATCACACCTGTCTACTTACAGACCACTTTAGGAAGATGAAATCCCTTGTCATGCTGTAAATAGGAGGACATTTATTGTTAAATTTACGCCAGAAGCAATGCCACAAGACTGCAGACTGATCAGTCTCACCTTCTTCCCAAGTTGGAGAGAATACTGGCCCTTCTTCTACTTCAGAAACAGTGAAGGACACACAAAATGGAAGTCGGTAGAAATGGCTCTACTCTCCCTTTTGACATACTTACAGGTTTCTCATAAGAAGTATGCGCTTGCAGCTTTTTAAGACCTTTCCAGGCAATCGACAACGACTATAATGGACCTTCCGAGTTGTAGGCTCGTAAGTGAGGCTGCAAAGTCAGTTTCCAATTTCAGAGACCATGCATTTTTGATCCATTCGACAACAGATTGACGATTTTAAGAGCTTGGTTAAAAATATGCCATGTCAAAATTAATACCGAAAATAGATCAAAAATTTGTCAACTATCTTAGAACCTATGAAACAAGAATCAAACTACAACCTTTGGTTCGACTAGAATAGGAACCAATCTATGAACCGAACCTTAGACCTTTGAGCATTCGGAGATACGTTTTTTGGCCCAAGAAGTCAGAGTCGGAGAATTTAATATATACAAAACGCACAACTTTCAATTGACATTCCTAGTTCGAAGGCCAGAGAACTCTGAAATTAATTAATTAAAGGCCACTGAACTCATATGCTGATTAAAGAGTTCGACCCCTGTCTAAACAGAAGGCTTGGCCAAATGAACTTTTCCTTCAAGTAACTTCAAAGTCGATACGCCTGCTTCAGGGTTTCTGATAGGTGATGCTAATTTTTAGGGGAAAGAATCTTAGAGCAAAAATATATTGATCTTTTAAGCCAACTTGAACCCGTCTAACTCTTTATTTCGCGTTGTTATAGGCGCCTAAAGATAAAGAAGGTCTTGAATGACGAAAGAATATACTATTCACAGAAAAAACCACTTTGATATAACCGTTACTCGCGGGAATAAATGTTTAATAACCTTTCCTTATGTTAGTTAACAGAGCATTAACATTAATGTGACCATTTCAGCAAACTGCGCTTGCGCCGCAAAAAAGTCTGCAAAGTTTTTTAATACTTAAATAATTTTTATCCGATCTGTATGAAAATTTCACAGATGGTAAATACTGGGCTCATACACTACACTGCAAAATATGAGCTTCATATCTTCAAAATTGCAAGAGTTATTCAATATTTTTGATTGCGTGGCAAAAGTTTAAAATAAAATTGATCTGCGTACAGACAATACGAGTCTACATACAAAATTAGGTGCCTCTAGATCTTCTCGTCTCCGAGATTTAGGTGTTCACACAGACAGACGGAGAGACGGACATGGCTATATCGACTTGGCTGTTAATGATGATCAAGACTATATATCTTTATATGCTTTTTTAGGTGTTGCACATAACAGTATACCATTTTTACTTACAGTACGGAAAAACAGGGCCGACTTTAACTTAAGCACTATGGCTATACTAAGACTTGGCTGCAAATGAGAATACTTTTAAGTAGAACCAGATTTTTAAATGGGAAAGATCGGTTAAAATGTTTGCACTTTGTGGAAGAGCCTTTATAAAGCTTGCAACTTTTCCTTCCCCTTGAGCTCTCACTTTGCAATATTCTGACTCAGTTCTGCTTTTATTACTTAATTATTTCATTATATTGTTGCATTCCTTCTCTTTTCAAATAAATTTCTTCTGTTTTTAGTTAGCAGTTAAATTTGTGCTCTTGAGTATTTCTTATTTTTCTTTCCTTCTCGTTTTTAATACTTTCTGCTTCAATTATACTAAGTTTCTTTAACTTCTCTTCTTATTTCTGCCTTTATTCAGTTTACTCCTTTCACTGCTCTTGTGGTTCAATCTGCTCATCCAAAAATCCCTCAGACATCATTTGTGAACACATGTTGCTGGTTGGTTGGTTTCATCCTGTCATTGGCTTGCCATTATATCTAACGGTTCGCCACGCTGGCATACATAATTTCTGTTTATAAGAAATTTGTCAGATATTTATGGGCATTATATTTATCACACACACGCACACACACACACACACAGGCAGACAAGAAGCTATTTAGCAGTACATTTTGTGGTCGAGTTGCTGCAAAGTTTTGCCTTGGCTCTAACCATTTATTGCTTTATTACTTGGAAATTTTTGTGGGCCTCTACTTCGTATGTGTAAGGGAGAGGGGTTGAACATTTGTGTCGATTTCCATTAGATGCGTTCGGTATTAATGTATGGCAACGTTCTTATTGGCTTTGCCATAACTCTTGGACGGATTTGGTATTTGGACAATGCCAGTTAATAGGATAACAAATGACAATTGTTGTTGATCGCGGTAATTTGTTTTGATTTTCATCCGCAAAAGTTGCCAAAGCTGAAAGACAAACCGAATGGCCATAATACTCGTAATAATAATGGCAATATTTGGTTTGAAGTAACTAAGAAGGGGGAGGGACCATGTAAGCGAGTGTGTTTTATTGACATGCTTTCAGCTTGTCTTGGATTTTCACAGATTTGCCGCTGTCAATGGAAAACTAATTGCTTGTCCTTAGTCGATGATATTTCAAACGATGTGCAATTTAATTATGTGTAAATGTAAAAATTAATGAGATTGCTGCGAATTTCGAATCGATTTACATTCCCCAGCACAACAGCTGCTCCAAGTGATGATGATGATGCTGCTGCTCGTAATTACATGTCAGGCTCTGGCCCTGCCTCTAAGCACACGTTTACTCACGAAATTAATTTCCTTGGCCCACTAAAATCTTACGATAATGTGAACAATTCGATAAGCTCGCTTGGGCGTGGCAAATCCGCTTTTAAGGCACCAGAAATCCCCTTCGAGTGTGCAAGTGTGCGACAAGGAATTAAACTCACACGCAAGCACTAAGCTGCGAGCAACAGGAAACGCAGTCAACGTTTCCTTGACAGCCGCCTGCTGCTGCAGCCAGATGTCCTGACAACCTCTCAAATTGCGGTTACTCGGCCACGAATCGGTACGGTCAACTGGCAACGTTAACCCCTGCCTGAGTGGACGTTGTCCAAATGGCAAACAGAGTCGATCAACTGCTTTAGCTTGGCACGTGGCTCTGCATATGACATGGTGGCTGGCAGTTGAGGCGACTGTTAAATGCCTCTGGCGTCAGACACTGCGTATACGTTATAAGTGTGTGTGTGTGTGTGTGTGTGTGTGAGCCCCACTCAGTTCATCTGCGAGTGCAGCGCCAGCCTCTACACATGCTGAAACGTGTTAAATTTATGGTTTGATTTCGTTTTGGCATCGCCAATATGCCAACTGGAGCTGCTGCCTTCGCCTAATATTTATGGCTAAAACGTGAGCACATGTGCCAAAATCGGGGGAGGCCACTGACTTGGTGGTATCTGCACTTGGCTTTCAGAAATTCTGTATGAATCTCTTGAATGATTAGACCGTCGCGAATGCACTGCGATAAATTGGTTAGGTTAGGTTAGGTTAGGTTAGGTTAGGTTAGGTTAGGTTAGGTTAGGTTAGGTTAGGTTAGGTTAGGTTAGGTTAGGTTAGGTTAGGTTAGGTTAGGTTAGGTTAGGTTAGGTTAGGTTAGGGTTAGGTTAGGTTAGGTTAGGTTAGGTTAGGTTAGGTTAGGTTAGGTTAGGTTAGGTTAGGTTAGGTTGGGTTAGGTTTGGTTACGTTAGGTTAGGTTAGGTTAGGTTAGGTTAGGTTAGGTTAGGTTAGGTTAGGTTTGGTTAGGTTAGGTTAGGTTAGGTTAGGTTAGGTTAGGTTAGGTTAGGTTAGGTTAGGTTAGGTTAGGTTAGGTTAGGTTAGAGGTTAAAGGTTAAAGGTTAAGGTTAATTGTTAAAGGTTGGAGTTTAAAGGTTAAGTACTTCTCATTGAGACACGTCAAAATACTTTTTTTCGTACTTTTTTTTGCACTTTTTTTTTGCTTTATTTATAGTTGGATAAAAATATCCCCCAAAAGTTTTCGAAAACTCGAATTAGTTTAGGAGATATAGTCCTTTTAGTGACCCAATGTGACCTAAATTCCCAAGCAACTGCAAACTTAAGGGGGTCTTCTCATTGAGCAACTTTTTTAAACCCTCGTATTTTGACCTATGCGTTAAGTTTTCTCCGGTTCTACCGGACCGATTTTGATGAAACAAAGTGAATTCGACGGAGAATTGTCAGCTCTTTAAAACTGCATTTAAACATTTTTGATTTTTTTTTTCCAAAAAAATTACTTCAAACTTTAAACGCGTTTATCTCGAAACCACGTTTTTCGAACTGGCGGCCATGATATCTCCAGTTCAACTGAACCGATTTTCATGAAACAAAGTGGAATCGACGCAGAATTGTCACCATTCTCGGCTGAACCTCGACCATAATTTTAAAAAATTTTGGTTTTTTTACTATTTTTTTTTACACTAAACTACAAAAAAAAAGCCCGAAATTGAAATTTTTTTTTTTGAATGGCCGCCATTTTGTCAAAAAAAAATCACAAAATTAAGTTTGAGGTTCAGCCGAGAATTACATCTATACTGATTATAACCCCGTTTTTTTTTTCATTTCGGACGCTCCGGAGACCCGGAATCGTGGCCGCCGTGACGACACCTTTTTTTTTCACCACCAACTTTGAAGTCTCATTACTTTTTGAACAGCCCTCGTATCGAGGCAAAAAAATTTTTTATTTACTTTGACAACTTTTTGTAATACAATAAAAAAAAAAGTTTTCAATTATTCTTTGCGTTTTCAAATAAGAATTTTTTTAAAAAGGGTCCAAAAACGGGTTTTGTTTGAAGGCGAATAAAGCTTAAGAGGTTAGACTTGAGTTAATGTTGGGTTGAGGTTATGGTTAATTGTGAGGTTGAGGTTAAGGTGTTATCGTTACGTTAAGACACGTCGAAATACGTAACGTTATGCTCCGATACCTTAAGATACCTTTCGTTACATTACGAAACGAAACGTTACGTTGCGTTACGTTACGTTACGGCTTAGCTTAGCTTAATTTTGCAATGCTAAGGTTCCTTTCACATAAACCTTTCCAGCATTTCTCTCAGTGTGCACACTTTTTAGTGGCTCATTCACCTGGTGTGCCGGCAGTAACCATGGTGATCAGCATCCTTTTCGCTCTCTATTGCAATTACTGCATCGCACGTAAAAATCACGTAAGTTAAGATTCACTTTAACATCATTAAGACAAAGTGTGCACATTGCGGTTCAGTTTTTGCCAGCCATAGACGCTACTCGAGCCTGGCCCTGGCAGACGGAGGGCAGAGAGCAAGCGGGTCGCGGTGCAAAAGGAAAACAGTCTAATGAAAATTTAAGTGGTGCATGCTTGATTTAGCAAATGAGTTGAGAGCTGCTTGCCGTGTACGTACGTACGGTCTGTGTACGAGTCGAGTCTTCTTCTAGAGCAAAAGGCAAATTAATTAAATGCCGCTTGTGCAATTTTAATTGCATGCTTACCAATTCACCATTTTAGGGGCAAAAGATGCCGCCGCCGCCGCCGAGTGGAGCCACTTAAAGAAAATTCCATAAATCAATTCATAAACACGCCTTTCGGCAAAACTACGTCCACTGACCACCCAGGGAGCACAGTTTGAGATGTGGCTGGAGCGCCATTTGAATGCAGATGCGAATCTGTAGCTGACTTCCTCGCAGCGGGCGAGGCCAGCACTGGACTAGGACGGAAGTGTGGACTGGCCGTAACCTTTGACCCATTAAGATAAGCGAGGCAGAAACGTGGCCAACAAACAAAGGCAGGCGGCAGCAGCAATATGAATTATTTCACTAAGCTGCTTGGGCTTTGGCCCTAAAAGAGATAAGGAAAGTCCATAATTAGCGCAAAACTTTTAAACCCTTTTCGGGTGCGCTGTAATCGATGATAAACGATCGCTCAAACTGAACCCTTGATTTATTCATCGCATTGCCCATATCCAAATGCAAATGCAAATCATTATTCTGTTGGCTGCGTCTACTGCAAGTGCACGTGCTGGGCGGTGGTTCACGTCTCCATGCGGCACATTTCGCACAAGTATCGCACTCACAGAACTTATTGATGCGCATAAATCAGTGAAACGGGGAGTCCGAGCCCTGCTGCCTGCACTCGCTCTCTGCATGCGAAATCACTGCAGTAGAAAATTAGAAAATTTTCGACACTATAACCCTCTGGATCTCAGGGAGTAGAGTTTCGTTTACAGCGCGTGGCGCCTGGCTCACGTACCTACAAATCGCGTGGCAACAGCAACATCTGGCAGTGGTCGCAATGAAGTCATACATAAAAGCACAGAGACCCAAACGTGACAACGACACCAGCAGCGGCAGCTGAAGAAGCTTCGCGCATATCACAACATTCTGGGAGGAGCCAAAGCAAATTGCAATTAACGTTGGACTCTCTAATTAGGCCAGCGCCTGGCTTAAAGTGCATAATTAGCTAAACCAGACAAAAAGAGAAGCGCCATGGATGCAAAAAACAAGCTTGAAATTTTTTAAACATTAGCTACTTAGACGCCAATTAGCTGGTGGGGCACTCCAGCTCTGCTTGGGAGCATTATCAATTGCTTGTATCATCAATCAAAGACTTTACAGGTGTTAAGCACCCACAAATGTGTGTGTGTGTGTGTGCGAGTGTGTGTGTCGGTTGCCACCACAGATAATTTGTTAAAAATAAAACGCCACACAAATGACAAATGAAATATGGCAAGTCAAAAGAATGAGCCCTAGCGTACACATTTTTTACGCACAATAACAAAACTTGGCATTGCTTGAAGTATATTGTAGTCGACCCTAAAGTTCCTTTGGATTTTGTTGATTGTGGTAGTCACAATCCCAAGAAAAAGTTCTTAAAATAAAATCAACTTTGTGCTTAAACAAGTTCGCCAACCAGCTCGGATTAATGGTCCTTGGAGCCGGATGCTGGAACGTACCTTTTTAGTAAAGAAACACGCTACGCAACATCTCTATTTGAAAATCCCTTAAACATATCGATAATTTAAGATTTAATGATGGGTGACTTAGAACTCACCAAGATAAATAACGATCATACAAGTAAATGGCAAGGGGAAATTTCAGTGTGGACCTTCGATTTTACGCATCTTATTCTAAGTCAGGGATCGACAATGGAAACAGAGATGTCACCAGAATCTCAGTTTAAATAATAGTTTTTGAGAGACGTTATCAATGTTTTTAGAGCATTCAAACTACAAGCATTAAACTTCATAGTAATGATCGGCGAACATTAAAATCAAGGCAACGAAGAGAAGCTTTTAAAAGCTCTTCCCAGTTTTGTTCTCAGTTGACAGTGGCAAGTTCTTTGCTCACTTTGCCGACCGCTGTTTTAAAAACATATAAGGGGGTGTCCAGGAAATCTTCTTTGGTTGGTTTGCAAATTGCTCGAGAAATCCGTCTGTGTCCCAAAACTTCGAGAGATTTCGTTTTCTTCGAAAGTCTAGTTAAAAACTTTGTGCATAAGATGGTCCTACTACAAAAACAGTGCTTAATTGCGTAGGTTCGTGAAGTCGCTTTTGCTTGGTTTGTGTATTGGCTGGTTGGTTTGCCGAAATCTCCCAACAATATACGAGAGGTTTAAAACCAACCGAAAAAGATTTCTAGGACACCGAGAATAGATTTTGGTTTGGAATTTGGTTGGAAGAGTTTTCTGAAACACCGCCGATAGTAACGAATGGATCAATCCAGTTGACTTCTTTCTCCTTAGTGTCGGCTAGCCGAGCGGCGACTTATTTTGATATGTGAAGGGGGGAAAATGTTAACCCGCCGCTCTCCAGACAAGCCGAGCCAACCAGAACAATCTGCCAACACAGCCCAGCACACAGGAAATAAGAACAATCCGCCAATAAGTTCCACAGTTCTTTATTACTAACTTCAAATTGGTTAGAAGCGATTAAGTAGCACGTCCCATGTGCCAGTGAAAAATTTGAGAAGAGCTTAAGGTTAAAGGGGTAGTTACTGATCGCCAGCTGTTTAAGACTAGTGACATTGCCTTTAGCACTGGAATCGCCTGCCGTCACTAGTTCGCCGCCGAGGCCTTGGTTCGTTACAATTTATTACTGAACTTTTATCCACTAATGGATCAATTTAAATGATAGATACAAGGCTCGACCGATTTTTCTAAAATTTTCGAAAGAAATAGAGGTTAAAGCATATTTCATACAGCTAAATAATGACAAGGAGAATTTGTACACCAGGTAAAACTGGCTAGACGCAATGTGCAAATTAAAAAAACAATCGTCCATGTTCTTCTTGCTGAAACAATGCCAATTAATCATATGGGATGAATGCACTATGGCACACAAGCATTCTCTTAAGGCTAAGAACAGAACTCTTAAAGATATAAAAAAAGAACGAGAAACTCTTCGGCGGCACTCTGTTACTACTTTTAGGTGATTTCAGACAATCGCTTCTTCCTTCAATGTACGCTGATGCTTAAAATCATCGCCATTGTGGCGCAATGTTAAAGAAGTCCATGAAAATACTGGAAGCATTAATTTGCCTACACAATTTCTGTACAATCGTTGATTCGCAAAATCCTCTCATTGACACAATACATAAATCATGTGTCGCTGGCAGAAAGAGCCATGTTGACCAGAATAATTTTTGGACATCGATGAAAAACTTTTGATACAGCAGTCGTTGCCAGGCGACTTGGCATCATATTAATCGATCACAACAGTTTGCGATGCCAACGATACAGTAAATGTTCCAGCAACTGGATTTGCCTGGCAAGTCACCACACCTTCTACGACTGAGTTTGATTCCACCACAAAGGCAATTAAAACTAGACTTTCGAAGAAAACGAATCTTTCGAAATTGTGGGACACCGACGGATTTCTCGAGCGATTTGCAACCCAACCGAAGCCAAAATCTCTTGAGATTTCCAGGACACCCCCGATCAAGTCAATTCGTCTGTGCAAATATAACTTTATGTCTTCGAAGATGCTTCCTACAGACGTTACAAACATCTAGACATTTTATTATACCTTCTAAGGGTATACAAATATATTTGCTGATCCAGTAGGCTGTGTACTGAAATTTAGACTAGTCAAACTGTTGTGAGAATCAGACATTCATGCTTGGCAACCCAGGGCCGTTCTCTTTGCTTTTACTTCTTTTCTCTTAATTTTGAATTTATTATATCTGAAAGACTCCAGATGTCTTTGTCCCCTCTGACGACGCAGCTGACGTATCAATATTTAATATTATTATCTTTCACTTTCCTTTAAATGTCAGTAAAAAAATGTTGTTAACATTTACCCAATTTGATAAAAAAACTATAGCTTCAGCTTTTTATGCACCCAAATCTAAAAAATTTCTCCCTAACAATCGCAACGTATATCCAACATGAGTCGAGACATCCTAATTTATTCGGTACGCCTTTTTAGAGCTTGGAAGTTTAAAAAACAAGTAGGGCCGTATGCCCGACTACAAATACCCTGTTCCCTGATTCTTTTGTTTTCCTTTGCATATACACACACCACACATACACACACTCCAACTACACACAACGTCCCGCCTAACTGACATGCACACCCCCCCTCTCCCACAAGTTCTTTTACTTTTTTTTCATCTTATGTCTTTCATTTTTGTTCTGTATTTATCTCTGACAGTTTTCGTAAAGGGGGGGGGGAGGAATTTTCCAAATCTGAAACAAACTCGTATTGAATCGTATACACCTACCTACTGCAAAAATTTTGCTCACTCTTATAGTCTCTGAGAAACACGCGTCTACGACCGGACGGCGCGGGCTAAATCGACTCGTGTTGATGCTGTCAAGAATATTATACTTTATAGGGTCGCAAATGTTTCCTTCTATCTGTTACATACTTTTGCAAAACTTCATGATCCCCCTTTTCCCATTTTCAATGGGAACAGGGTATAAAATGTGTAAAAAACATTATCGAAGCCACAAAATGTTTTGCTGCCAATGCTTCTCACTGACGTGCCAATTGAAATCATAAGCATAAGCAATTTCCTTTAAGCTTGGTATTCGCTATGACAATCAAAAAGTCGCAATGCCAAACGATTTCCGCTTGCGGCTTAGATTTTGGGCACACCATGTTTTTTACTGCTGTGCAATAGGTCGTGGGTTCGATCCCGCCTCGGAACTTCTAATGAAAAAGGTTTTTCTTTATATAAACTTTACACCAGGTCACCCCTCTCTGCTGTTGGCACCAGCTTTGTAGTAATTAGCCATGAAAAGCTTCTCAAACTGCCGTTCGGATTCGGCGTTAAACTGTAGGTCCCTTTCTCTTGTGCGAAAATTAGAAGCGCACAAGCCAAGAGATTGAGAGAAGCTCGGCTTTGGCCCTTTGGGGCTGTGTCAAGCCATTTTACATTTTACATGTTTTTTAACACTGAAAATTATACGTGGCATGTTCTCGGGTGTGCTTATTTGTGTTGGCTAAAAAGGAACTGACAAATATTGTACTCTAAATTAATATAAATAATTCTTAGATTCATTGAGACATTAAAAATTTTAAACCACTATGCTTGTCAGTCTGCAGTTCTAACTATGCCCTACATGAACCTCCTCCGGTCTTATGCTCTAATTATAGTTCCCTTTGCTTAATTTTTGCATTTGAAAAGTCATTTATGGTTATTTTAAATGAAATTTATCATCACCCTGAATCATCCAACCAGTAAGCCAATTACTTTTCCAATTACTCATGTATGGGGAAATTGTTCAAAGACTCAATATTTGGGTGTCGAGTAGAGCAAGCCATAGCCAGAAGAACGGACCACAGTTTGTAGTTCAATGGATTCAGGTATGGACTACCAGCAGGACAATCATCTGAGAAATGAAGTTCGGTACATGGTTTTTTATGCCATATTAGGAATCGTTTTTGCCTTGTGAGCTGGAGCGGAGTCTTGTTGAAAGGTCCAAGGCTTGTTTGCAAATAATGTCGTGCTGAGAGGCTTTACAACCTTTTTCAAAACGTCGGATTGAATCACTTTCGTCAAAGTTTTGACTCCCTTTTGGAAAAATGGAGCTTGGTGACTTCATGAAAGCCGTCTCCTCACCAAACCATCACATAAGGCAGATAGTGACCTCTTTGAACTCACGGAATGAGCTCACTTGTGACAAAGCATACACTCTATCGTTCTGTTTGTTAAAAGATTGTTCTATAGTGAACATTTTTTCGTCAGAATTCATCTGTGAGCATCGTTCGGGCACTGGCGACGCAATGCTTTCGATCATGTCTTGCGTTTTTGATTCAACGCTGTTGTGAGCAAGTGGCCGGTATGTCCCTTGAATGCACTGAGTCACAAGTCACGTTTTATGATGCGTGACATGCTGTACTTGCTTATATTCATCCCACGAGACATTATTTAATGGCTTGTGGCCATCGCGCAGTGCGCAGACGGCCGGATCTCACGCGATCTTTTATTTCATCAGCATTCTCAATTAACTTCACGGTAGGAAACACAAAGTTTCGATAGATTTGTAGGGTGCGCAACATCCCAAAGATTTCATTCGAGCGATTCCCATTTCATAATTGGAAAATACTGACGGCAAAAACTTTTGATGCAGCATTATAGCATAAATGTCGCTTGTCAAATATAGCCGTATAATTGGAGTGGTTCTCGAGAACGAGTGTGTTTAAATACGTGTACTAAAACAATTGCAACTTCTAGGTCCGAGGACTAGTGAATTCTGAGAGTATATTTCTGGAGCATTTCTGGTTTGAAATGCTTATGTTCAGCCGTAAGCTATTCTTAAGATCCTGGATCACTGACCAGTGACTTTTATCGTTTATACCTCAAGCTATGGCTCGAGAAATCAGGCTCATGCTATAGTCAGACATTGTATCGAAAAAACGACAATTAGTTTTGATAGCAATGAGGGTGTTTCGAAATCCCAATGTCCTCAGTATACAAATAAGTCAAATCACTAATGAAATACTTCCCGCTCATCCATTAAACATGCTTTCAAAGTACCCGTCTACCCCACAAGAAACAAAAGTCAAAAAAACCTTGTTTTCCATGTAATTCACTCATCAATTAGCAGGGTTATAATTAATTCACGCTTTAAATTCTGACTTTTTATTTTCATATCATTAAAAATAGAAGACCATGTTAATTAGCCAGACATAATGTTAATACTGAATTGCCAGCCGCAACCACGACAACGAACGCCATTTGTCACATTTGCGCTGCACTTCATTTGAAAATAACTTTTAACTTGATTAAAAATGGCGACAAAAACAGCAGCGGCAAGTCAGAACGCGGCAGCCGGGGCAAGTGCAAAATGAAATCTTATGCAATTAACTTAAAGCCAACTTGACTTGGGCAAAGGACAAGCCTCGTCGTCCTGAGCGCAAGGAGGTCGCCGACGACGTCGTAGTCGTTTCAAAAACTAATTGACATCGTTGCTCGACGGCACTGACAGCTGGCGCAGAGTTTCCCCGACGCGTTTTAAAGGCTCGCAAATATTTTCACAGTTTTCTAAATAGTTCTTATTTTTTTTTTTTTTTTGTTCTGTGCCGACAGTTTTAATTTAATTTTCCACCAAATTCTGCGCCATGTCGTGACCATCGTTCGTTGCAAGCGCCAATTTTCGCGCGTTCCTTTGCGGCAACTATTATTGTCAGTGCCATTAAAAAAGTTTAGTCTACCCCGATTTCTGCCTGCACGGCTTAATGGCCAAGATTTTAATCAGAAAATGAGTTAAAAGCCAGCTGACGATATCACACAGCGTCTGTCGTTGATGTGATTGTAGCGCTTTCGTACAATTACTTGCACACGTCGACCGAGAAGCCGTGCAGAAGCCACAAACTTGGCCAAAGTTGAGCGCATTAAAAAGTTTTGTTGGAGGCAACGAACAATTGCATTAACCGCAGGCCACACAAATGTTTAACACAAATAATTCCCATCCAGACGATTGTGACGAATGTGCAATTGCATGTGCGAAAAACTTTAAGTGTTGGGGGAAATTTATACATAAGTAACGAGCTAAATAATTTTTAAATTTTTAATTTATTGTTATAACTGGAGATGAGAGCGCAAAGAATGTATAAAAATGCTCAACTCAAGGGCAAATTTCTCTGCTGACGCTCAAGCTGAGGGTTTTCTGTACTTCTGAAGGGATTTTATAAGCAACAACAGCTGCTGAATCACAAGTTTGCACCCTGACCAGAGGTCGGCAACCTGAGCAGACAAGTTGCCACTGGATACTGAGAATATTGTTGTTTTTGGATTTGTTTTTTTACTCGGGCGCTGCCAACGCAGCACAGAAAAGCTCTTCAAATAAAAATGCTTCAGCTGTCTCACACATATTCACCTGCACGTGGACTAGAGATCGGCAACGAAAGCTGAGTAGTTGCCACTAGCAACAGAACTATAATATTCGTTAACATATGCGAGAGAGAGTAGAAACTTCGCGGCCGCCGACTCTGCTGGCGAAAGCAGAGAATACAATGTTTAAAAATGACCTCTCCGGTTTCATTCCTATCTTCAGCCTTCCAGACTTATAGTCTGACCTCATTCACAACTACAACTCAAAGGCAGTGAGATTTTTCAAGCTTCACGTTTTCATTGACTGCCGACTTCTCTGCTCACATTGCCGACCTCAAGTCAAAACCATTTCACAAAGTATTTCCCCAAAGTGGAAAACATCACCAAACAAGTTTAAATCTTTTAAAGCCATCTTATCGCGCCGTAGCGGTGCGCCACCACCTAAACCCTGATATTTTCTATTATCAATTTGTTCATATTCTTCAAATTTGTTGTTATTGTTCCACTCAATTTGGGTATCACCTTAAATAGCTTGCGTACACCTGCAAATCAGTTCATTTCATTCGATAGGAATATGGCGGCAAGACAACACGTTTACCTCTCCATGCTGTTGCTGGTGCTGGGCCTGTGCCTTCACAGTCTGAATGTAATAAACACTGACTAGAACACAACAACAAGCTGAAATTGCTAATAACCTCTTTGTTCTTCTCTTCACATAAAGGCCGCCCCCCTGGATGGGCAAAAGTGCAATAATGAAACCACCTCTTCGGGAGTACAGCACTCGGACAATGGGACTCAGTCTCAAACGCAAACCGGTGCCGGCTGTCAATCGCAAGTCTCCGAGGACGGTTCGCAGAGCCAGAGTCAAATTCAAAATGGCAATGGTACCCAATCACAAACGCAATGCAACGGCACGGACTGTGCTCCGTTTTCAACATATCCGCCATTGTTCACCCTGAAGCCACTGGAGCCGCTCACATGGAAGCCATTAGAGTGGAACACATTTCGGCCTTTCGAGCCCATGGAGATGATGCAATCGGACAAAAAGGAAGACGCTTGAAATTGTGAAACATTAAAATGACAAAGAAATGGCTGGAAAAGTGTATTGAATAGGGGGTGTTAATCGGGATTTATTTTAAGCAACTGAAAGTGCCAGCACCTGTTGAACACTCGTTCTTTTGTTTGGTTTTTAATCAAGCAAAGATCGAAATGATAGGAATTTTAATAGCCACAAGTAACTAGGTAAGACTGCTAACACTGATAGGAGCTATGACTATTTTCTACTGACCATGATAAAATCACAAGGTGAGGCCAGCTGGGTGAGTTTTTCCTCTTTTCAGATTATAATTCTTAATGCTCTGAAATTCATTTTTACCTTGCCTCACCGTGTGTATGTTATTAGCTTTAAACCTTTTTATACCCTGTACTAAAGCTAAGAAGGGTATAATGAAGGTGAGCAAGTGTATTTAACAGGTAGAAGGTAGCATCTCCTACCCCACGCAATAAGAAAAAGTCCTTGGGAAATGTAATATTATTGATTCGCCAATTTTACTCTTTGTTTTTCACCCAAAAAATGGTTTCTTTTTTATGCACCAGAAATCTGCAGCAGTGCACGGCATAGGTACTTGTTGTTTTTTCCACTCAAGTGTCCCAACCAATGCAACAAAACTTGTGCAGTCTTCGTGGCATATTTTCACTTCGCTCTTGCAGTGCCAATGATACCCGCACTACTCGTGTAGCTCATTTCTTACTTATTGGCGCTCTCTCTCTTTCTCTCTCTCTCTTGTCGCCCTCTCTTGACATCACAAGAACAATTCCACGGCGCTTGAACAATAACAAAAAAAAATACATACTTATGTATTAGCAGGATTTTTGCAGTGAGGTAAAGTGCACACCGCAGTCTAAGCAGATGCAACCATTTTGACACCCGATCAAACAACAAACTAGTCACAGAAATTTTAGTACGACAATAAGTGAGAGCTTGATCCGACTGCAGATTTTGGGTGTCAGATTACACCGCATTGTCGCCGCTGTCAAGAAAACAGCCGTTTTCGCAGATCTCTGGTCTGAACTTTTGATTTTAAAACTTTTTTCTGCTTGCATTTTAAAGTGAAACACATTTGAAACCAATACTGGCTTCATTTGAATTCAAAAGCTGGCTCGCCGTGATGTTTATTTTAAGCCTTAACGGTTCACTATTAAACAAACATTGCAAATACCTTGGTATTTATACAAAAGGTATAAAGGAAGCATACCCCTTTAAATAAATGACGAGATGTACAAGCACACTCTAAGACGATTTTCCCAGTAATTAAAATAGTGGCCGCAGACAACAGAGATACATCGTACAACCTTCAACCTTTAGTTACCCTAAACGAGGGAGCTTAAAGCTAGATGATGTTTCGTGCTATTTGTGCACTGGGAATTCTCAACTCTTTATTCGCCGCCTGGGTTATTTAAATAGGATTTGCAAATGGCTTTTTGTCGTGACAGCAAATGAAACTGTACTGACGAAGGCTTTGCCATGACGGAAGTCGCAACGGTCGTCTACACAGCCACAGCTACTGTTCATGTTCATATGTATACTCTGTTGAATTTTCTGGTTGTTTACACTAGGCAACAAGGTCCAGTATATTGAAGGGTTGGTAGTGATTCTAGACGATTTTCGTATGCTAAGCAAGACTGCGTTTTCAGAAATTGTCCATCACGTTGAGATTTTTAGTAATTTGAGCTAAAAGTTGCTAAAAGTGCCTATTTTGACCCTTTTTAGGAGCGTTATTCGGGGAATCCATTCTATTGTTAGGACTCTCTTTGATACCATCGGAAAGTACCATTCCTTAGCTTTGAAATGAACTATCCCAAACAATTCTGCGATTTTTTCCAATAGAGATATACCTCTTTTAACACTTGTGTAAGAATCCAAAAATATCCTATTTATTGCTGGTGCCCCAAAGTATGCAATGGGTGGTAGAGACTCTAATATATTTTCGTTACCTAAAAACAGTGCTTAGCACACGAAAATCATCTAGAATCACTACCAACCCTTCAATTTACTGGAAAAAGTCGAATTTTGTTGCTTTGTGTTATTAAACTATAATCAAAACTCGAACTTGAGCCAGCTAACATTCACTTTGACGTGAATGAAATATTTATTTAGAGCGATATATCCATCCCTGCCATTAACATTCTTAAGATTATTTCATTAAAATGTTGCCCGGGGATACGTCCTAGGTGGTTAATACGTAGGCTTTAATTTTGACATACTTTTTCCAGGACTTCAGCAGTTAATTCACCAATGGCAGCTGTAATGATGTCTTCCAGGTTTTCAGTTGTGGCTGGCTTTTCCCTGTACAATAGTGACTTCTCGTAGCTCAACAAAAAAGTCTATTGGGTTCAAATCACATGATCTCCATGTTACACTCTCAATTCGTCCATGGTTTTGCGTGCATGTGGCACCGGCTTGATGAAACCACATGTCAACTAAGTCCAATTCTAAAAATTGGTAGTCATCGCACGGTACTTTGTTAAATTGACTTTAACGTGGTGATTACAAACCGCTCTTGAACTGCGTCTGGCTACTATTCAGACCGAATTGTTCCAAAAATGAGCTTCGTCAATGAAGATTTTGTTCAATTAAAAAGTGGATCTTGATTCAACAATTCAGCAATCAGCAAACGTAAGACGTTATTGAAGCTTCAGCTCTTGCACCAGCTTTATTTTTCATGGTTTTATCCAGAGTTCCTTACGTAAATTCTTCCGATTGGTCGAATAACACTAGCCCAATTGTTAGGAACGGCAATACAGCAGCAATATTGTGGCTTGATTATGACTACCATAAAATGGACGTTTTCTCCCAGAGCACATATTTCGATGAAAAAATTTAATGATTGGCAAGCGTTATTTGATTGTAAGTCTATTAATGGAGAAATGCCAAACCTTACTGAGCATTTTCAATTGTTAAATGCTATATAAAGAAAATCAACACAAAACGTGCTGTTTATCCTATTCATCGTCGCTTGTCGGTTCCCATTATTACTGTGTTTGACGGTAATACCGCGCGAGTGCTTGATAGTAGTATGGGCTAAGTTGCCGGCATTTGTGTTTAAATGGCCGAAACAAGGTAAGTAAGTTGTGAGTTCGAGTCCCCAGACAATGTAAATAAGCCCAAAACGAACAACTTAAGGGGGGTCTTCTCATTCAAAACCCGTTTTTTTGGACCCTTTTTAAAAAAAATTCTTATTTGAAAACTTAAAAGAATAATTGAAAACTTTTTTATTTATTGTATTACAAAAGGTTCAAAGTAAATAAAAAAATTTTTTGCCTCGATACGAGGGCTGTTCAAAAAAGTAATGAGACTTCAAAGTTGGTGGTGAAAAAAAAAGGAGTCGTCACGGCGGCCACGATTCCGGGTCTCCGGAGCGTCCGAAATGAAAAAAATCGGGGTTATAATCAGTATAGATGTAATTCTCGGCTGAACCTCAAACTTAATTTTGTGATTTTTTTGGCAAAATGGCGGCCATTCAAAAAAAATTTCAATTTCGGGCTTTTTTTTTGTACTTTAGTGTAAAAAAAAATAGTAAAAATTTTTTTTAAAATTATGGTCGAGGTTCACCCGAGAATGGTGACAATTCTGCGTCGATTCCACTTTGTTTCATGAAAATCGGTTTAGTTGAACTGGAGATATCATGGCCGCCAGTTCGAAAAACGTGGTTTCGAGATAAACGCGCTTTAAGTTTGCAGTTGCTTGGGAATTTAGGTCACATTGGGTCACTAAAAGGACTATATCTCCTAAACTAATTCGAGTTTTCGAAAATCCTTTTGGGGGGATATTTTTGAATATCCAAGCTATAAATAAATGCAAAAAAAAAAGTCGAAAAAAAGTTGCTCAATGAGAAGACCCCCTTAAGTTGTAAGATTTTCAGAAGGAAGACTTTGCCTTCTCCTACACCTGCCTCCCCTCCCTCCTCACACACCCTTGTGTAAATAGTGTAGAGTAAATGATTGTTTTTTTGTAAGGGCATGTAGAAAAGCTTGTAGAAATAAGAAAAGAAAACGCGGCATGTGGAAAAGCTACCTAATCAAAACGGATAGTAAACCTACATTTTCAAAAAGTCCTTGCATATTTTGTTTTCTCTGTGT
The DNA here is from genome assembly GCA_018904265.1 of Lordiphosa collinella. NCBI lineage: Eukaryota > Metazoa > Arthropoda > Insecta > Diptera > Drosophilidae > Lordiphosa > Lordiphosa collinella. Next base: position 293,439 of record JAEIFV010000378.1, read on the forward strand.
ACAAGTCAAATCAAAATGTAAAATTAGTTATTTCAACAAAAGTGTCAGCACTTAGAAATCAAAGGCCCGCTCTGTTGCATCAAAATATCAAACATTTTACTTGAAAATTTTAACATTTTGAAAACCAAAGTGTCTGCACACTTAAAGCAAAGACCAAGGCAGAAGATTGTAATGTTTAAATTGATAAAATCAAAAATATAAATTGGTAATTTTAGCAACTTTTAGAAAGTATTTTTTAGGTTGCCTAATCAAAAACTCTCCGTTGAATTTGTAAATGCTCTTTTATTTGTTCTTATAACTCTTAAGAGGCCGGCGCCGCTGCAGTGGAAGCCACCACTACGGGTGCAGCTGTGCTCGCCACTGTAGTGGAAGCCACCACTACGGGTGCAGCTGTGCTCGCCACTGTAGTAGGAGCCCCAGTGATGGGATCATTAGCTGTAGTAGAGGGGACCGGCGCAGCTGAGGTGGTGGGCACTCCGTTCTTCAGGCAGCTATCCAACAGATCATAGGTGGCGGCCGTATCGCGTACATAGTTGCTTTCGGTGGTGTTGGTGCACTGGTATTCCGTATCCTGTATGGCCTTGAGTCCGCCGCTCAGCATATTGGCCGAACTGGCCGCATTTGTGGCAATGTCATAGATCACCGAGACATCTCCTTCGGCGGCACTGGCATAGCAGTTGAAGAAGGCGGTGGTGTCGTTGTCGCTATTGCAGGCGGTGAAGGCGCTGCACAAGGTGCTCACCTCCTGTTGGTAGATTCCCTGCTGCTGAGCAGCCTCGGCAGTTAGATTGGCCATTTCGGCATTGGCTGTATTAATGCAGGCCTGATACGAGCTGGAGAAGGTGGCAGCCACCTCGTTCAACATGGGCAGGTACAAGCTGAAGCACTCGCTGGTCACATCCGCCGAATCAGTGGCATCAAAGTTACCGGCATGCACCAGATAGTTGGCCAGTGAAGTCTGCAGTTGGCTCTGCACACCGCCAATGCTGGGCTTGGCCTAAGTATGCAAGAAAGTGGATTTGAAGTGCTGCCCTGGTGACTAAATTGAGGAGACACTTACGTAAGCGCTGGCCAGGATCAGTACAAGTACACTGCACAGAAGTTTCCATGTTTGCTCGATGGTTCTCACTGCACTGTTGCTAATGAGAGTCGGCTCCAATGGTTTATATACTGGGGCTGGCCGTCGTGATGATTGATCCGTTTTGCGAAATGAATTTTTGTGAATTTTTTCTGCTCTAGTCAATTAGACTACGGCCGCTTGGCCCATCAATTAGGTGGCATTAAGTCGTATGCGTAATACCCTGAGGCCCAAATTTTTTTTCTGCATTTCAGTTGATGCCGTTGCGCTTAGTCAGGGTCAGACAGGGTTATATTTTTGGCATATGATAAAACACCCAACAAATTTCCCCCCCGCGCCCAAAAGTATGCAATCATTTTTATCACAAGAGTTTGACAAGCACTGTGTTGGCTTTATAAACAAATCATAAATCAATGTCACACGACACACTTACTTTGTGTGTACTTGAGTGTATAAGCCAGCTTTGTTTAGTTTCATTTTTCGGGAAAAATTTTGCAGTTCTAAGGCCCAGGCCATACGTTGAAGATAGCAAATTGTTTTACTCGCGCTGCTACTATTAGGCTCGTGCAGGCCCTGGCCGAATATCCCAGCACCTTGTCTACTTTGACCACATATCTGCAAGCTCAGGAGTGCAATGTCAGCATTTCCATACCAAGTTATGTTTTGCCCGCTACTTCCCACAACTAGAGAAAGTGGGCTCTACCTGGTCGGTGGACTACAACAATTGCTTGAACAATGCCACAGATGGGCGTCACTTGGCTTTTGAAGCAGGTACAAGCTGCTTTGCAACATTTACGAGCGGCTGCTTTGGGCATCAACAGTTTCATTGAATCCTGCCTGCAGTTCACCCCAATCCCTTGGACTTTTTCAATTGTTTTGCCATGCTGGTAAGTTTTCGACCTCT